>JAOWAY010048787.1:0-11853 GCA_028565895.1 Goniobranchus geometricus
ACAAACAAACAAACAACAACAACAAACAACAACAACCAAAAAAAAAACAAAAAACAAAAAACAAACAAACAAACAAACAAACAAACAAAAAAAAACAAAAAAACAACAACAACGAACAAACAAAAACAACAACAACAACAAAACAATAAACGTTGGAGACCTTATCTCGCAAACATGTTGTGCCTCTTAGATTAAACAGCATGTTCCATGCAAGCCAAAATGAATGCATCGGTCGAAGTAAGTGTTGAAGTAGGTTTTAAGTGACACACGAAAGAAAGAAACAATGAATTTAACAATCAATATGATATGGTGATCGTATAAAAGACACAGATAATTTCAAATACTTGTGAAGGGTAGGCGCACAAAGAACGCGATAACGCGAGGAATCGCCTGTGTCAGTCAACCGGTGCGAGTAATGTTCCTCACCCAGAATTGTTGGCGCACAAAGATGATGTGTTTCCGGTCTCTCTGGTGTTTTGTCGCCAAGCTGGTAAAATAACCAGAACCAAAGCGATCTTATTTCGGCGCGGCGCAAATCCACGCGGGGGTAAAAGCGTCTTTAAATCGATTGCATCTGATTTTGCACTGTACAACTGGAAAATTGAGAATGAATTGAATGACGACCCACTGGTCTCTTCTATCTACGTGAGGTCATCCATCATTAATAGGACAAGAGAAAGTAAAAGACACACAAATAGAAACGTGGTTGACAAGGCTTGGAAAGACATAAGCCCCGAATTAGATGTTACGTTTGGGTTTATTTCACTTTGCACATAAAGTGGAATGATTTTATTATAATTAAAGAGGTAGTCAAAAGATCACGGGCAGAAGATAAAGAAACAACAGTAAGCAAGAAAAGATGGCGAATCTAGGACATATTCTACTTATGGACTATTCAAGGTTGCCGCCTCAAGCTTGGTAGTAGAAACCAGTTTGAAAAAGAAAAGAGGGGTGGGGTGAGGAAAAAAAGACAATAATGAACGAGGTCTCCTCACAAGGACTGTGCCTGGATGCCCCTCCGAAGCCAGGAATGGACAGGGGATTGTAGGTGCAATTTCTTTCTGCCATGCCCCTGGCGGTGCTAGGAGAGCGTAAGCGTAATGTAACATACAAGTGGTTCCTCAAATGTAATTGACTATTCCTTCACATTCTCAGAGTGAGCGCTTTGATTCGAGGCTTATTTGCCAAGAGCGGAGGAGTTCGTTAACACACAGGTATGGTGCGATAACACACCGGTCGTTCTTCAGTGTGTCTCGGCACGGCTGTGGACACGTCTCGCTCGGCTTCCCTGTCTACATCGAATGGCGATTATCTGCGTATTCCTCTCTGTGGTCTTCCTCAAATAGAAAATAATATTTTGTAGAGTTGTCCTTATTTTAATGAAAACAGAATTTCCTACAGACATTCCTCGGAGTGAGAGCATTTATTCGATACCCTTTTTGCCCAGATTGATTGTCTGTTAGCCGAGGAATTTGGTAAAACACAGAAAGACAGACAGACAGACGAAAGGACAATTTAAAATAGATAATCAAGTCGAATCATATACTTTGAAAAGAGGATCAAACTTCAAGTCTTGAGACATATTTGTACCATTTTTTCCCGATCCAACGGTCTTCAAAAAATCATAGGTCGATCACATTATATACATTAGTAAAGCAGAAAATGCCTATGAAATATGAGTTGCATTTCGGGTTTGAAGAAAACGGTTGATTTTTATGTAAATTTGTTGAATCTAAAATTGCTTTTTTTTCATCCTGGGTGTTTAAAGGTCTATAACCTCTTTCATCCTTAATATGATATGACATGATAAGACAACAAGCCAGAACTTAGATAACTAAATGATTTTCATCTATTAATAACCCGCTGCATGTGGCGGGTGCTCGATAATATCTTGCGGTGCTACTTACGTGGCTATTTTTGCCTGCTTGATAATCACATAAGGGGCGCTGTAGCACAAAGACTGATGCAACGTTGGCCTGCTGAACAAGAGGTAGCGGGTTCAATTCTCGCTACGGACGCATGCGTTTTTTTCTTATGCAAGAAAATTTGCCCCTGTTGCTTCACTCGACCCAGGTGAAAATGGGTACAGCTTTGGCCTGAATAGCAGAGGGGAACTCTGTTATAGACTTGCATCCTATTCAGAGAGTGATGGATAAATCGGTCCCTGTCCGCTTCATGATGAAGAAACTGGGATAACCTCAGGCCCAATGAGTCGATTCGGCTTGAAAATAAATGACTACTAAATTTGATAATGACATAATGATAGTATGGGCCAGGAAGGAAATCTGAAAATAGTATTGATGACCGGTATCTCACCGCAACCAAGAGCCTTTTAGGAGCAAGCAATGGGTCCTTGAGCTATATCAAAATCTATGCCCTACATACATATGACAAGAGCTGCCAATTATAAAATGAGCTTACAGGTCATCATTCTAAGACCTGGATTATTGCTCTTTCCTCAAATACAATTTAAATTAAAAAAAAAAAAGGTCTCTGTTTTGGTGTCAAGGCTGGTAAGACACATTTACAGACAAACGATCTTATGATTGCCCCGACTAGAATAATCTAAATACATTTATTAGGAAAGTAGGCCTCCTCCCGATGAAGCTGAAAAGTACAAGCCTTATTAGGTTAGAGGACGACTTTTGACATAGATCAACATAATAATGCAACTTGAATTGTCGTGCACTACATAAGGACAATGTTCTTGAAACAGGCCGCAAATGAGAATTCGATTCAGTTCAGACTTCATGTGTAACAGAGCATAAGGCAATAATTATATATTTGTTTTACCATTTCTCTGGCGCCTTGTGCAGCGCTTTGAGCACATAATCAGTTAGTGAATACAGCGCCATATATACGCTCACCTAGCTCAAATATTAATTTTAGACGGGAGATTCTTTTAAAAAGTTGTGAATTTGACGCCAAGAAAGATATGAGAACACCGTATATATTGAACACCAGTAAAAAGGTTGTGAGAATGTAGGAAAGTATTGAGTGTAGAAACAAACCTCTTTATGGTGGTATTCGATAACAATTCGCATGATCGTCATCTCTCAATTTTATTATGTTGCTGTTTTTGCCGTTTTTTAAACGGTTGATTTATCTCATTTTTTCAATATAGGAAAATAAATATAACTTTGGGGTTAAGGAGAATTTTCTAGTACGGGAGAAGAAGAAGAAGAAGAAGAAGAAGAAGAAGAAGAAGAAGAAGAAGAAGAAGAAGAAGAAGAAGAAGAAGAAGAAGGAGAAGGAGGAGGAGGAAGAGGAGGAGGAGGAGGAGGAGGAGGAGAAGTAGAAGAAGAACAAGAACAAGAAGAACAAGAACAAGAACAAGAACAAGAAGAACCAGAAGAAAAATCTCGAACTTGCAAGGTGACATAATTTGGGGGAAGCCAAAAGATATTTTCCAATAATCCACTCTTCATCTCAAAATGTGTCCTATACATCCAGTCAATACAAAGGCATGCCAGTAAGACAAAAATGCATTTTATACATATACAAGATGCAACATTGAAAGATCAGAATGAAAGCATTGCACATGAGTGTACCAGGTTGAAACAAACAAAAAAACAAAAAAAGAACTAAAAGTAGAACAAAAATCAAAGCAGCCAATGACATAGTAAAATGTGGTCCAAAGAGCTTCCTGTTCAGTCCAAGCTATTATTAATATTATGGAAACGAAGAACTTGTTTACCATAGTCACAAAAAGATGAACTAGGCAGGCCATCAAATCACATTTTGGATAAACAGAGGAAAAGCACAACAAAATTTATGCCCCCCACACCCCATCCCAACTTTCACCTTTCTTTTAAAGAATTTTTTTTTTCTTTCCACTTCCTTTCCATTTAAAATTGTAAGAATATATCCTGGATCATTGTGATTGAAACAAGACAGGGATTAAATCACACGGTCATTTCATTAGAAGGATCTTGTTCTTTCTCAGGAGACAAGAAAAGAGATCTGAACGACAGCTAGTGACCATAAAGCTAGTCTTACAGCCCTTGGTGTCTTAAAGAAGGTGTCTATTGTCAAGCTTTGAAATTCCGGTCACATACAGAAATGTACAGAGAAACAATATCTATAGTCACAGTTATAAGAGGTAAATATCAATTGGGGAACATAATAATAATAATAATAATAATAATAATAGTAATAATAATAATAATAATAATAATAATAATAATAATTATATACAATGGCAAGTACAATTCTACTTGTTAGCACAAAGAATGACTTCACCAGTCTATATACAGTATTCATGTGGTTAGAAGTAAAAATGTATGTACACACAAATATGGGAGACATCAGAGAATTGGATGTTTTGGAAAGAGACTGGCCTGGATGGGAATTTTGGCAAATCTCATCTTCAAACTGTCTACTATTGCCTGCCTGGCAAACTGGAACCCCAGCACAAAATACTTTGTTGCTCATAGACAGCATACCTTCACGTACCTGTACCCAAAAACTGTCTAACAATTGTCCATCCACCACCACATTTTATCAATGAAAGAGATTTGAAAGGTTTGGCTGCAACACATGACAAATCCAGTTTTGGTGTTTCCAGAAAAGAAGGCAGTTTGATAACATTTTCCTAAATGAGACTTTGTAATAATGTAATACAGTCCCAGAATTAATACATTATCTTTATTTCATCTTTTCATTTTCAGTTATTTATTTCTTCCATTTATCATTTATTTATTTATCTAGTTATTTATTACTTTTACAAAACATCCATGAAAATATGTTTCTGGAGTAGTTACAAAAGCTACAAGAAAAACATACAGTTTTACAGGAGTTCACAGAATGAATCAATGTGAGACATAAAACAATTGTTGTGCTCCCAAAATCTGGGCAAAGAAACCCAATGGGCTCAGGCACTGACTTGGCAAATGTCTTGAGTCATGTAACCTACATGAAAGTATCCTTTGAATATTATCACAAATTACCCCCGTTTTATTCTTGTCTATCATCCTGTTTTGCACTCAAACCCTTCACATCTGTCTGCAAACAAATTTCTCATTTACAAACTGATAATATTTTGTTGCCATGAAAGTTTCCCTTGGATCGATCTAAAAGCAAAGGATTCAAAAGGTACACTGACCATAAGGCAACCTACAAATATTTCAGTTATTTATTCAGTCTCATTTTCAAGTTAAAGACATGACCTTAATGACATGACTTCCTCTCCATTTACTCCCAGGTCAAAGAATTTCATACTGCTACTAATTCCACTGCATCACAGAAATGGGGACAGCCTTTGTATATGTACACAAATATGCAGATCAGATGATCAAAATGGCTGGAAAGCGATTTCAAAAGTAAAATGATCTGCGAGGGAAATCCTGACCAGACCTTTTGACATTGGGAATGACAAATACATGAATTTTGTCATGGGATAATTAATGCTTCAAAGTTTCAACACAGAAATAGCTCATCACCTGCACAGAGAGAAAGACTTGTTTTGTTTTGTTTGTTTGTTTGTTTTTCATTTAATGGAGAAAAATATGGTGGCAGACTTTGTTTAACTTTGAAACAAATACAACATAAATTTTTGTCACAAATCTGAGCACTGTACTTTATAAAATATTCTCCCTCCAAAAAGACAAGGCTTAAATGAGAAATTTCAAATTGATCCTCAGTTCAGTCTTAAATCAGTTGACTTTAGTACAAGATGTCAAGTCTTTCCATAAAAAAAATAGGAAAATAAAATTTTAAAACAGCTGTGTTTCCTCTGATCTGGTGACATTGAAACAAAGATCTACCTAAATAAGCATATCAGGAGAAGACATTCTGACCTTAACAGCATATCCATTCCTTCTATGATTATCAAAATCTAATTCTATGGTTCAGTTCAAGAAACCTGTATGCCACATTTGTCTAAATTTGACTGGGGTTTGTTTTTTTTAATCACGGTGAAAATATAATCATTCTCATCACATATCTTTTGGGGCATTAAAATCGAACAGTGAATAATAAACATAAACACAATACTGTGTTTTTTTCTTTCTCCAGACAAATTTGCAATGAATGGGTTAAGGCTTTCTCAAACTGGACCTTCAAATTGTTTTGTTATTTTTTCAGTCTCAAAGTACTTTGGGCAAAATATTATGAACTGACAAAAATGTGTGGCCAGACAGCCCAGTTTCACGGGAAAGTTTTCAAAGTTTTCAACAATTAGGTGGAAGGGAGAGAAAGACCTTTATCACTTCCTCTGACTAGACAGATACAAGTCAGGAAAGGTCATCTGATAAACCCAAACGCTCGCAGAATACCCATGAAATTACATTCTAATGTTATAAAGCAGCTGTGCGATAAATAGCAATGATAAAATGTAGACGGATTCCAGATACATATTCTATATATTCATTATGTTGACACTTTTCAATCTTGCTGGGACGTGTTACGAATGTTGACCTTATTAGACTTTTTTTTTTTTTCCCTCTTCTAAAAATATTAAAATGCACTGTTTAAAAGTTGCCCATTTCATACATTATTTAATGAAGTCCATGCTATCACTCAAGTAAATTGTTCTTTTTTTTATTCTTAATGAGTCATGTACCCTGAATTGTTGGGCTTTTTGCTGGTTTTGCTTGGTGGCATTTATCAATGACAGACCTGCTAACCAACTTGCTAACTCCAAGAGGGACATTCATAGCCTGAGTGGTTCCCAACACAGTTAACTCTTTAACTCCGAAAGGCCGCTGTCAGCGGCCGACAAATCGTTCCGGGAAGCCGAAAGGCCGCTGTCAGCGGTCATCAAGGGTATTCATGAAAACTGCCGACTAAAGTATGAATGCCACATCCTACGATCACGAAACTCATCATAGACGAAGAGAAGGTCACAAATTACTTCCTAGAGGGGTCTATCAATTGCTAGTTTCGCTTTAAATACGCTTGACAGACGATTTGTTTACAATGATAGCTGCTTTCGATTTCCCATTGTTGTACCGGCATCCAGATTCATTCTACTGATCAGGTACGTTACAATATGTCAAAATTACGGCGAATTCGATCTGATGAAGCAGGGCAATTGCTTGGAGATACTTTTGAAGATAGTGATTCATCGTCCAGTGACTCTGTTGACTCATTTGGTGTATTTTTTTGACGATGATACTGATCCTGATAATGTTGCCCATAGGCCCAGATCTAGATCGAGATCATCCAGCCCTAGGCCTAGTGACGATGATGATGAGCTCAATCGGCCTTCCACTTCAACAGGATCTACATCTAGACCTAGGGGTAGACCTAAGAGGGCTGCTCAACCATCTAGCTCTACATCACAACAGGTCAGAGCCACTATTGGAGACCGGGTTCCAGTAGTGTGGTCAGAGGTGCAGCAGGGCAGAACAGAAAACAACTTTCGCTTCATGCCACCGATTGCTTCTGGAGTAATAGCCCCTCTGACTGAAAATTCGTCTGCTTTAGACTGCTTCTTTCAACTCATGAACCCACCTATCATGACTCAACTTATCCAGGACATAAACAGTTATGCGGATAAAAAGATACAACTAAATCTACCAGCCAGGAGACGCTCACTTTACTACAAGTGGACCAATATAACACAGGGTGAGTTTTATTGATATTTTGCCATGCTTATAGCAATGGGGATGAATAAACGCCCAAAATTCAGAGACTTTTGGTCAACAAAAGCTCATCTGTATAACAGATGGTACAGTGACATGCTAGTTTGAGACAGATTCGAAGCGATTCACCACACAATGCTACATTGCGCGGATACTGAAGCAGAGTCGAAGGATAAAATTGAACCATTCATCAATAGTCTCCTTGTTCAGTTTCAGCAGGCATTTTATCCTTTTCAGGAGCTTTCATTAGATGAAATGGTGGTGGGATGGAAAGGGCGGTTCAAATACAAAACGTATGACAGCGCCACTGGGTATGTCGTGAATCTCCTAGTATACTTCGGCCAAGAGACATCATACACCCAGCTTTAGATGCCAACAGTGAGAGTGCCATCAAAGTTTTCCAAACTCTCCTTCAACCTCTAACAAGAGGGCATCACATCTTTGACGACAGGTTCTACACCACGTACATTCTCGTCAAGTACCTTGAATCACAATGTTTTTATTACACTGGAACAGTTCAGGCTAATCGGCGCAACTTTCCACTAGAGTTCCGTGGAATCAAACTGGAACAGCAGGAATCCAGATTTTTTATGAATGGTGACAATGCAATGTTAGAAGTTGCATGGAGGGACAAAAGGGCCAAGAAAAATTGCTTGGCTGTATCTTCAATGGCTGATGCACAAGTACTTGAGGAAAGAAATCGACGTGGAAAACAACTTCTGAAACTTGGCCTGATCCATGATTATAATAAGTCGATGAATGGATGTGACAAGATGGACCAGGCACTCACCTGCTATCGGGTTTTTCAAAGAAAGACAAGAAAATGGTGGAAAAAGCTATTTCACTGGATGATTGAAATTACTCAAATCAATGCATACATCCTCTACAAACTGTCTCAACCAGAAAACGCAAAAAGAGTATCGATACAAGACTTCAAGGACATGCTCATAGAAGAACTGACAGCAAAAACCGCAATTGAAATGGGACTAGAAGGTGAGGCACCAACAAAAAAGAGAGGAAGGCCATCAGAAAATGCATCAATTGCATGATTCCAAGGTAACATGCACCTTGTCAAATATGTAAAGAATGACAACAGATGAGTCGTCTGCAGCCGACCCCAGCAACGTAAACGCATCATTTCATCTGCACTGGCTGCTCTGAACAGCCATACCTTCACCCGAAAGACTGCTTCCTGAAGTACCATACTCGTGGTACTGAGGAGGAATCCTAAAGCTAAGAGAAACTGCATCCTGTACATAGTGTATATGGCAAAATGTGAAATCGGTGTAAATAGTAACAGTTCAATGGCCATCACAGGCTGTATTCAAATGGCCATAACGTTTTTTCTTTTTGGATTAGCAGCTTGAAACTTGGCATGGGCACAGCATATAACATACCTGTTGGATATATGATGGAGGATTGGCATAAATCTGGATCTGAGTATTTTTTATGGACCGGTGAGTTGGAAATTTGCACTCTGTTTTTTTTTACTAATTTTTTCGCAAGCCTGTCTTTCAACCCCTCTAAAGGAAAATCTATCAGATCAATGCACATAAACTATCCATATTATGATAGTACATTTATTTTCCTTTACAATGGAGGGTAAATCAAGATTCTACCTCAATTAGGGAATATTTTATGATCGTTTATCTGACAGGACGTCGACAGAAGCTTTGGTCCCCAGAAAAAATTCCGTCCAAACGTGAAAAATAATTCCCGAGTTAAAGAGTTAAAGTGTATTTTGTGGGATGAATTATTTTATCTGACACACGTATTAAAATAGGATCCACTCGCCTACAAAACATCAGAAGAGAGGTGACAAAATCATCTGTCGGATTTTGTAAATCTAGATCTGGTTTCTATGTTAGTAGTAGCATACCCTGACACATTCACACCCTTAATCTGAATTAATAAAATAGATTTTTTTTAATCTTTTTTTTTTTTTTAAGGAAACCTTGTCTTTTTCAGCTGGGCCAAGTTAGGACAAATTCCATAAAACAGGAACGCTTGGCAGGTCTGCAGTGATAACCTGCCATGTAAGTGTTTTACACTTTCACTTTTTTAAATTAACTTTTTTGTTAATTATCATTATTAAAAGTAATATTATCACTATTATTCAAATTATTTTGGTTTGTGAAAGTGTCCTTACTGTAGTGCACTTAAATGACAGAAAGTGTGAATGACAGAGTGAATACAATATCCTTTGGTAATACAAATGGCTGGAAACATTTAAATGAACTTTATGACATGTGCTGGTAATGCTGATGATCAGATTTTACATCTTTCGCAGATCAAAGTGGTCGATAAAACAATGTACTCAACAGCAAGGAGCAAAAAGATGATTCAAAATATAACAAACATCAAACTCAATTTTTTTTTCTTTTTTAAAGGGGGAAAACAAATCTCTTTTCATATAATTTACAGGCAAAATATAAAAAGATAATATTGTTGCGAAGTTAAATTTAGAAATTAAATTTGAATAACACTGACAAGACTTTTAATGTTATGACAGAAAAGTTCAAAGGGCACAGCCAGACTTTTAGGTTAAGTACTTAAAGGACAAGAAACCATGAAATTGTACAATTTCATATTTCTACAAAAATTTACAAAACTTCCATTTTTCACCGAGAGCTGACTTTGTCATTGTTTTCAAAGAAAGAACCATTTTCTTTTTCTTTTTTTTCTTTTTTTTTTTGGCAAAATGTCCTGGAAGTTGGAAGACGTTTTTTGAGTGTTCTTTCCTTATAAGAATATTTATAAGAATATCACCTTTGAGAATCATTCTCAAAACTGGCATCTGTGGACGCTGATTCTACATACATGTGTTCCCTCCTTGGATTCAAACTTATTCAAGAGGAAACCAAATTTCCAGAGCTAAATATGTATGGTTTCCTTTCAGGGTCCCTTCTGGGTGAAAGAGACTCTACGAAAGCATACATGAATAAAAACACATCTTTTATATGTTTATTTAGGCCTATGACTTAAGTGAGGCCTGCTAATCACAGTTGTTGATAAGACTTGTAAAAATGTTTCTTTTGTGATGATATCTCATCACGGAAGACCTCTAAGAGACCACTCCCTGACAAATCCTCTTGTGGTAGTTATCATGATGAAAATGAGAAAATGTTACCTCGAAAGTGTTATGAAATAACATGAGAAATAATGCCAATCTCTTATATGGAGATTTTTTTTTTTTTTAAATTGTCCTTTCATGTATTTTGGCTTTCAAGTTTGCGTACGTACATTATAGTCGCAACGAAAGATATGATCAAAACCCATACTATGTTAGAGAAGTGATGTGAGTATAGCTGATGGACAGAAGCTAACAAACAAAGGTAAACTTCATGCAAAAACTGCAACGTATTACATGTAAGAAATAAAATACAATTAGCCTGTGATTCGTCATCCTCAACTTTAAACGTCTGTCTACCATGAAAACTTGCCCACTTTGAATAAACATAACTTCCTTTGTTTTTTCAATTGCTTCATATTTCCAAAACTCTTTTCATAAGACTAGAGTCAATGTGATTTAAATTTCACCATTTTCAAAATAAGTAGGGGAAGCCCAAGCTGCTTCTCTTAATCATATTTTTTTCTTTTTTTTTTCTTTTACAGAAAATCCTGTTCCTCTCCTCTCTTTCTCTCATTTTTTTTGTTCCCAAATGCAAATTTTACAAATGCCTAAACTGAGTGAGAAACGCTCGTCTCGTTCGTTTGTGAAAAAATGTTTTTATATCCATGTCTTATACGACTGAAAGAAGAGGGCGGCATTCACACCAGGACCGAGTTATAGGTGGGTGTTTTCAGAGACGTCAGAAAAGCTTTCCAAAGGCAGCGTTGTGCTGTCATCCACAAGACTGTGTCTATTGGAGCCTGGCGGAGACACGCTGCTACTGGCATTGGATGCTACAGACTGCCTCCATTGGCCGACATTTTCATTGCTATCCTGAAATAAAAACAGGAGAAGTTGTAATGCTTTTTTTCCACCAGGGTCAGTTTATATAAATATATCTGACAAAAGAAAACCTCACACACATCACCACACTCATTTCATAAATTGACATTTTTTGGTTGATAGAATTTCCCAATAATATACATCGATTCCTTCATTTTGCTAAAACTTTTAATGGGACTAGGTTATTAAATAAAGGCCTCATTAGAAATATTGAATACGCCTAAGCAAAGACATTGAGTTTTTGTTGGGGTTTTCTTTGTAGTTTTTTTGTTGTTTTTTTTTTTTTTTTTTTTGGGGGGGGTGTTCTTGTTT
>JAOWAY010048898.1:0-18647 GCA_028565895.1 Goniobranchus geometricus
CGCTGTCAAATTTCTGAATGCTTTCAAGTATGACAGCAAGATACTCTGAGGTATTCACATTTTCAAGTCAGAATATTGAAAGTGAGTATAGCACTGGTTCAATGAAACAATTTTTTAGACCTAATTTTGTTCACTTCCTCAGTAGTTAATATTTCTTGAAAACAGTAAATTTCCTTGTGCATTTTTGTTCATTATCCTTTTATTGGTAATTCTGATGGTATGTGTAGGGCTTTGCAGAGTTTGCTCATTGTAAAAGGGAATTTCATAAATATTTTCCATGATCACATTTAAGACATCTAAAGTTCCAGTTACAAGGTGAGTAAGAATTGAGTGACAGTCTCTTCTGTCACCCATCCTCTCTCTTCTGTCAGACTCTCTCTTTTGTGTCCTCAGATGGGGAGAGTTACGTGGAGAGAGAAATAGGCATTATTCAGTGGCCATCCCCCATTTATGTGCAAATACATGACTTGAAAACTCCTTGTGGATCCAAGGTTCCTCAACTAAGAGGATGAATAGGAATACTGCCCGCTCTCCCCTGCATGCTGTAAGAGGCAGCTGAGGGTTGAATGAGAGAATCTTATTTCATGTCTTCTGTCAGGCTGTCTTTTGTGCCTTCAGAGGGGAAGCGTTTTGCGGGTGGATGGAAGGGGGCAATATTCAGTGGCAATTCCCCATTTGTTTGCATTGCATGCTTTAAAATACTATCGGGGTCACTTATTAGCTAGATGGACTGAGATGGGCACGGGGAATTCCCACATGGTTCTCGCCTGCACAGTTTAGGCTTGAGGGTGATTGTTTATTCAAAATGTTTTTAAGATAGTTGATACTTTGCTTTACTTTACTGTACTTCATCCATCAATGCAGCCCTCTAGTTACCTGAAGTTATTTTCTTTATTTTTCTGTAATTCATCCATCAATGTAGCCCTCAAGTTACCTGAAATTATGAATTCTGTTTATTTCCTCTTTTGAATGCCTGTTTCCTTGTTTGGTAATTTCTTTTGCTCTGCTGAAAATCTTTTTCTACAACTACAACTTCTTTTCTCTGTCTTTCTTTTAACTAGCTTTTTGTCTTACTTTTTCCATGGGCCCTGAGATGCCTGTGTAGTCAAGAAGAACCCTAAGACACAAAATAAACAAACATGCAAAAATGGTGTTGGTTTACTGTGGATGGGTGTGTCATTTGAATTGTGCGATTTCTTCATACTAGTCCTTTTAGTCCAGATAATTCAAATAGCTTTTCACCGTAAAAAATTCTTTTTTGGAAGGGGGGAGGGGAGAGGGGATTTCTATAAATAGATAGCCTTATTTCTTAATCATCATTTTCATTCCTTGTATGTTTTCGGTCCAATGTTACAAGTCTTTTTTTTCCTTTTTCTTTTCTTTTTGTTTGTTTGTTGTTGTTGGGTTTTTTTTTCATTTCAGTGGAATGCATACAACATTTAAAGTGGCCATAAACTTTTTAAAAAAATTATAAGAAAAAGAAGGGTTCCATAATTTTTATGTTAAGGTCGTAGGACAGTCTTGAAAAAGTCCTTCCCTTTCATTGCTTGAATTGGAGTGAATCTTTTTCCTTAATGGTGGTTCTTATGGACCCTTTCCCCAGAACGAATACAGAATTTCAGGAACAGTTGGCAGTTCTGCTCATACCATTACTACCTGCCACCATCCTGCATCAAGAAATGAAGCCTTGCTCCTCAATTTGTACCCTGGCTTTATATACGTATGACATCAATACACTTGTGTAGAGGATGCAGTAGTAGTTGTAATTATAATAATCCCCTTAGCCCTGTTCAATGTTCATTTTTGTGATGTTTGTGTTTGAAATGTCTGGCAGCTCTGTTCCTGAACTTAGAACTCTGTTCCTAAAATAGTTTACTCTCTTCCTGAACTTAGAACTCTGTTCATAAAACAGTTTACTCTGTTCCTGAACTTGGAACTCTGTTCATAAAATTGTAAACTCTGTTTCTGAATTTAGAACTCTGTTTCTAAAATAGTTTACTTTGTTCCTGAACTTAGAACTCTGTTCCTAAAATAGTTTACTCTGTTATTGAACTTAGCACTCTGTTCCTAAAATATTTTACTCTGTTCCTGAACTTAAAACTCTGTTCCTGAACTCAGAATTCTGTTCCTAAAATAGTTGATTCTGTTCCTGAACTTAGAATTCTGTTCCTAAAATAGTTGACTCTGTTCCTGATTTTAAAATTTAGGGCTAGGCGGGTCCGTATGCGGAATGCATCCTCACGTCAGCTTTAGATGGAAGGGAAGACAGAAAAAAAGATTTTAAGCATCAAGTAATGCTTTTTGCCCACCTGCTTTCCAGTAGAATCGACAAGACATGTGATTATGTTGATGATAGTACTTAATGTGTTGGCCAGAACATTTGGGTGATGTAATTGTGTGATGGGAATGTTGCAGAGCTGCAAACTACGTAAAAACTACAGAGACGAAAAATATGTATTTGTACTTTTTTTGTCTCATGTATTTATTTATGACTTGAGTGTGTAATTGTAAACTTTTTCCCCCTATCGGCGAAGTAGGGCTAGTAATCCATATAATCAGTCAATGAATAATCAGAGATTCGGCTTGTTGTGTTGGTAGTGGAAGCATTGGATTAGAGAAAATTGCAATGATATTGAAGAGCTTTGTCAAGGTCGCCAAAGTAACTGCTTGTACTGTTTTCCTACCCTGACTAGTTTTGTTTGAATTGTAAATAGTGTAAATAAGTTTATTTGCATGATTCCTGTTTGAAACACAGCGATTATAATGAGATTGATAGACTGCATAGCTTAATTATTCTGAAGTATGACTTGCTTGAAGTTACATTAGTTGATTCATTATCTTTTTTCCTCCCCATGCATGCAGTAAGAGGCTGCTACAGGTTGAATGAGAGCTTCTTCTCTCATTTTGTCTTGTTCTGTCAGGCTCTCTCTTATATCCTCAGAGGCGGAGAGTTTTGCTGAAAGAGGGAGTAGGCGTTAACCAGTGGCTATCTCCCATTCATGTGCATTGCATGATATGAAATACCATTGGGGTCACTTGCTATCTAGATGGACCGAGTACTGGGTGGACATATTGGTTAATTAGTAATATTTTTCATACGTGGGAATTGTCCGCTACATAGCGGTACAGTAGATTTCTGCCCAATTGACTTTTTTGTTTCTCAGATTCCGCTCATGAGCTCAACTTGATTTTGAGATTTCTAGATTTAGGCTATGTCTAGAATCTAGATCTAAATCTAGATATAGATGTAGTGTAGGTATCTAGCCAAACCTGTTTGAGAATTGTTTTTTTTTACCCCACGAATGCAATGAATACCTGCCTTCTGCGCCATCAATTGTACACTTTTTCATGGGTTGGAGTTGGCAGCTCAGGTATTGGCAAATGGATGTATCGACATTGGCATTGTAACGATAAACATGACACAGCTTAGAGCTAGTCTACACAACACACTAAGAATAAAATTCATTGTTATGTATGTGGATAGTCCCACTATGACATCTGCTGATAGGTTAAGACTCTTTAAGTCTCTATTATGGAGGCAAAGTGATCTCATCTGCCTGTAAATCCTCAAGAAAAAGTAGCCTATACATAAAACTGGAAGACGAAACAAAAATATGATGACAAAACCAACATGCACTTGTACTCAGAACTAAAGATTAAATATTTTCACACTTTGTGAATTGAAGCATGTTATTGACGTCATTCATTAGAATGACTGAAAGGACGTCACATCGTTTTCAATACAATTTTCGTTATACCACAGAATTGCTACTGTCCCAAAGTTGGTGGTATAACGAGGTTTTACTGTATACATGGTAATCTTTTTTAATTTTCTTACTCAAGCTAAAGGCAGTTTAAAGTTTGCAATTCGTTAAATGTTAAAGATGTCTTGAACTTGAATGAATTATTTTCTCTTGTGAGCTATGTTCATGCTAACGTGGATTAGAATTTAATTTTTGTTCTGTTGTCTGCAGGATGGAAATTAATTACAAAATTTGGCTTTTTTTTCCAGTAATGATCAAGTTGTATGATTCTAATGACAAAATGTAAAAACATTTTGGTATAAAATATGGCATTAAAAAAAAGCCATTATTTGCCCAATTTTGAGTTCGATATAAGTTCTGTACCTTAAAACTTGATAGATGTAAACCCTCACATTGATTTTGTATTAAGTCAATTTACTGGCCTTAGGCCTTATTTATGCTGTTAAAATCCATCCGGATTCCAGTTACATTTCCTTCCAATTGATTTGCATATATTTCCTTTTCTTTTTCTTCCTTTCCTTCTGTGAAAATTTGGGAGTTTGTTATGGTAGTAATGGAGTGCCCAAGAAACATCTTCTTCTTGATTCGTCATTATTTGTACTTATAATTTCCTTATTTTGAGTTTTGTGGCCACTGTATGTTTAATATGTTTTTGTCCCTTGGGTGAAGATCTAAATAAATTCTTCATATTTTTTACCTTTTTGTTCTTGTAATTTAGTTGAGTTTGTTTGTTATATTGTTACAACAAAATGTTATGATGAGACAGAGCCTTATATTTGCAATCAGGGATGGAACAAGACACATACAACATTTCCTAGACATTTCTGAGCTGACCCTTCTTTAACTTTAATACAGCATCAGATGGGATATTTTGGAATTATATGTGCAAAGAGTGGATGTAAAGAAAAAAAATCTCTTGTAATTATTGTGCCATGACATCAGGTTGGATTTACTGAAAAACAGCTGAAAGAAGATCTCATTTTCAAAAACATGAATGTGTTTTCAGAAAATTTGTAAAGTGGTTCCATCCCCAGATGCAATCTATAAGTAAAGTTAGTCCCATACCCATGACTGAGTATAGGGATATTAAGGGTAGAGCCCTAATTATACTAGGCATACGGCATAATGTGGTAGTTTTCCATTGCTTTCCACGCCGCCTTTACTTCTGCCGAGCCTAGAAAGACCTAGCTACCCATTTATACTGCTGGGTGAACCGGGAGCCCCCACCCACCCAAAAAAAATCCACTGCCTGGCTGAGTTCAAACTAGGGTCATCTTACATGGCAGTCAACCGCTCTACCAACTGAGCTACCGGGCCACCATGCAATCTATACTGAGATCAAAGAATGAGCTGTAGATTAAGAAGTTGATGGAGGACAAGGCTCTAAATTATGTAAGGAAGGCGATGAAAAGGAAAGTGGAGAATTTGGTGTAATGGCTAAAATGAACATTAATATAATCTATACATATATTGTAAAAGAAAGAGAGGCTGCCCCAAAGAGATTCTGAAGAGAAGCCAAAGTGATGGAATTGAACTAAAAGGCATCCATGATGTCAGCAGCACTAGAGACACATGTGCTGGAGATCAAAATTTGGAGCACCTTGAAGGCACTGGAAGGATGTAAGCATTGTATAGACTACCGGTACTATAATTATTACTTTCCACAGTCAAAGGATTGAAAGAGGTGAAGGAATTGTTCAGTTTGATTATTTCTCATTGTTATAAAGGTTTATAGGGCAATTCAAAGCGGTTATATTTTCATATAAAATCAAACCACAAACTCATTTTAGGTTACGTGAAGAAATTGGAGGATTTTTATATATTAAGTTACTTTTTTTATTGACAAAAAGTGGATTTTTTTCTTTCTTTCTTGTATAGTCAGTATCAAGAGTGTCTTGGTCTTGGAAGTTTGCAAAAGGCATGCAGTGCCCACAGATGCAAACATTCACAAATTCACAAACACAATTTAAGACAACTGTATTTCTAAAGGAATCTTCAGAGAAGATCTGATCGTATGGTTTGGGAGCTTTTTCTCTGTTTATGGGAAGAAGCTATTATTGAAGGTTCTGCGTTTGGACAGGGATATCGAAATGTTTTGAGAATTTCTCATTCAGTACAGGTCGGGATTGTAATGTTTGGTATTCATTCATAAACATCATATTATTCATAAGCAGAGAGAGAATTCATAAGTTATCCGTTAATTCCAGTCGTTGAACTATTTAGTATTACCTTCTTGTTTATTAATCAACATCGCACTCAGTAGAGTTTGCATTCGCACCACCACAATTGTAGTGTGCATAGCTCCATCAGTGTTGCATTACATTACATTACATCCCCCCTTTTTAAACTGTTTTTTTTTTTTACATCGTGAATGTCTTCTAAATGAAAATTATTCAAATATGCCAATGTGAATAATTTTTGATGTCCCGTCTCTGTCCAAGATGAGTATGAATTTCACCTTACCCGGTAATGTTTTTGTTTCAAAATGAAATGTGAATGCAGATTTTTTTATTTAAGCAATTGCGGCCGAAGTGTTGTAATTTGATTTTTCTACACATTCCTAATCAAAGGCCATTGTGCCACATGACTACTCTGTACTCATGTGGATGTTTGCTCAAATCCAAAGATTGAGTTTTATTCTTTTTTGTTATCTGTTGGCCAGTACGTGTTGTATAGGTTTTGTGATTGTGCTTTGGTGAGTGTGGACATGAAGTTGAAGGCTGGGCTTTCTCAAATCCTGCCCCGTCTGGCAACTGTACATTTGTTTTGCCAGCACTACCTTCAATGACACAGTCCTAGAGAACTGATTCACACTTGGGCCAGACTTGCTGCATCCGCCAGTGTTTTCATTGTTATCACAATTGGATATGATGGCCATTCCGTCTGATTTCCTCTTGGAGTCTGAATCACATAAGAGTGGTCTGCATCAGCTTCTCTGCCAGGCTGCTTTTCTTTGTCAATTACAACAGCTGGAAATTTGTATGGGGTAGTTAAGCAAACTGGCTGTGTTTGGGGAAAGTGGTTCAAAATTATGTGTTTTGTGATGATGATAAAATCTGACTTTTTGTTGTTGCTTTTGATGTCTATCCGCCTATTTAAAACTTTTGAGATGACTCCACACTTGCTTCAATTTGTTTTGGAGGATGGGAATCTTTGTTATAAGTTTTCTTCCCATCAACAACCCTGCTGCACTACATCCTTGCTGCAAAGGTGTTGCTGGATAATTCAGTAGTGCTATGTAGGGATCATCTGATTTATTAAAAAGGTTTTTAATGGTCCTTACTGCTTTCTCAGATTCTCCGTTTGATCTGGGATATCTAGGACTACTTGTTCTGTGTTCAAATCCATAGCAGGAAGCAAATTCTTTGAATTCCTGAAAGCAAAATTGGGGTCAATTATCAGAGATTAAAATTTCAGGAATGCTGTATCCTGTGAATATTGATTTGCAATGTTCAATTGTATTTCTCAATGTTGTTGATCTCAAGTGATTCAGTTCAATCCATCTTGAAAAGTAATCTACTACTATCAGATAGTTCAAACCCTGCCTTCCATTCAAAGAGATCCATAGCAATTGTTTGCCAAGGGTACTCAGGTGTTGAAGTTGTGACAAGTGGTTCCGGGGTTTGAATTCGATGTATCCTCTCTTTAATTTCTTGTGCTATCCCAGGCCACCACATAGATTCCATTGTCAACATTGACATTTTACGACTCCTTGATGTCCTTCATGCATTTTTAGTAAAATATCTTTACGTAGCTTTGTTGGAATAATAAGGCAACTCTTTTAATCAGAGTAGGGGCAGGCAGAGAGTGACATATTTGGAGAGTGTAAAACACTGGATGACAAACAAAAAGCAGAAAACTAATAGCATGCAACTTTCTGATATTATATCTTAACAGGGAAGTGAATGGCGTGTCAATGTATGTCTCAGACCCGGAACTTGATTATGATAATGTTATTGATCAAACACAGCTCATTTTGAACTGACCAAAATCTTTTCATAATTTTGTTTTTCTTGCATTGAGGAGGCCACTTTGTTTCACAGAACTCCTTAATGTCTTGAAGTTTCATCCTTGTCTTGTTGATTTCTAATTTCATCTTTCTTTGTAGGTTTTCCAATACAGTGTTGATGAATATATTTAATTCACTTTGAAATTCTTCTTCCCCCTTGACTCTAAACGGGGCTCTTGAAAGTGCATCAGCTGTGTGTACATCCTCTCCTCTTGTATACTCAAAAGTATAGGAGTATTTCATGTCTCATCCTGAATCTTTGTGTCCTAGGAGTCAATTCATTAAGGCTTTTTGTCTGCAGCAAAGTGACTAATGGCTTATGATCTGTCTCAGTTTGAAAACTCGACAATCCAATAAGGTATTCAGAAAATTTCTCACAACCCCATGTCACTCCCAAGGTTTCCTTTGCCCCCTGAGCATATCTTTGTTCAGTTTCAGTGAGAGATTTGATGCATAGAACACTGGTTCCCAAGTGTCGTCATGTTTCTGGTCCAAAACTGATCCCAGACCTTTGCATGAGGCATCCGCTGGTATTTTTGTCCATCGCCCTGGATCTTAATGTGCAAGAATTGGACTATGCTATTTGTCAGTGATCTCTCGAGTTGTTGAAATGTCTTATCGTGTTTTTCTTTCCATGTCCAATCGTTTTTTTTATTTTAGTAGTCCTCTCAAACACAGTCCTGTTGGCAAGACTTTGTGAACTTACTGATATGGTTAACCAATCAAAGAAATCTGAGTTCAGTCAAATTCGTTGGTCTTGAAAAGTTCTCAACAAAGGACACTTTTTATCTGGGTCAATTTCAATGTCATTCTCTGTTATGATGTGACTGTGACTTAGGAATTTTATTCTTGTCTGATAAAAAGCACATTTGTCATTAAGTGTTATGTCAGCATTCACCTACCTTTCCGGTACTTGTCTCGCTCCGTTGTCATGTTCATCTTGAGTGGAACCTCCAAACAGTATGTCGTCAGTTGCTCAGATCACATCTGGAATATTTTTTTCAGAAGATGTGACATCTCTCAATGGAATATTTCTGGTCCTGAACTTATAGCAAAGCAGAGGTGTTTGAGGCAATATCGTCCAAAAGGTGTGATAAAAGTTGTCAACATTTGGGATTTCTCATCTAACATCAATTGATGGAACCAGCATTGCAATCCAGCTTTGAGCAAATCGTCTGGCCTGACAGTTGACAGTCTGTACAAGGCATAGGGTAGTTTTCCCTCTTAACCACTTTGTTGAGCCTGATTAGACCTACACAGATTCCAACCTTACCACTTGATTTCGGTACTATAACTATGGGTGCACACCAATCCGTTGGTTTTGTAACTGGCTTGATTATATTCATACTCTCTAGTCTGGATAATTCTTGTTTGATCTTTTCATAATAAGGCAGAGCAATTCTTCGAGGAGTTGCTACAGCAATTGATTGGACATTTAATCTTGTTTTTCTTGTCTTTCATTTTTCACAAACCATTCCATAAGGCTAAATATTCCTCCCTAAAGTTTACCTTCCTTTTTGTCTCCTTGCTAAGCTTATTAATTTGTTCTATTATATTCAGGGCATCAATTGCTGGTCTGCCCAGGAGTGGTTCCACCAGATCTTTTATTATAAAGACCTTGTATTGTTTTAATTGAGTTTCATTCCATCATGGTTGTGAAACTTCCAGGCCCAAAAAGTTTCTTGTCAGGTTTCTTCACTTGCACTCCTGGAGGTACTTGACTTTGACTGTGTCTAGTTTAAAATCAATATTTGTACATTTCATTTTGTCACCCGCCATCTTCCTGTATCAGTTTGTTTTGGACTTGTAATAGCCCCAAGGAATCCTGGTTGTTCATCTTTTTGTTCAACTGCATTTACTTATTTTTTTTTATTCCGTTGGATGTCGTTTTAGGTCTATAAAATAACTATCTCTCATTTCACTTTGAATTTGGTTTAGATCCACAACAGCAAGAGAAATGACCTATTTTGTGGCATTGCTAAAATTCTGCCTTCCTTGCAGGACACCTGGATTTGCCTCTTTCGTGATGTTTTCCACATTGTCCACAGCATCCATTTTTGGATTTATGAAAATTGGCACCTTTTCTGGGTCAATCAAGATTGACACTTGTCACATCTGTATCCACTTGAGTCAAGTGTGTTTTTGTTGACTCAGCTGCTCTACATATTTCCAAGTATCTCAAACGATATCAATATCAATGACAATTCTGTCTCATCATTAATTCTTCATCAAGAAAATTGCATGTCTTTGCAAACTTTCTAAGTGCTATAGTAACAAATGTGTCTATCAATTCATCTTCTTTTTGAGATCTTTGAAATCGATATGATTCAAATGTCTCATTCGTTTCACCTAGACAGTAGTCATTCGTTCTATTAAGGATGGTGTTTAGATTTCCCATATCTGTGGCATCCAGTCGCATACGTTCTAGAGCATCGAATCTAAGGCATTGTCTCCTACAAATGTCTTAAAGACAGCGATTTGATAGGCTTCAGGCTCTTTAGTTAGTTGAAGTAGAAGCGATAACATAATTCTCCCACTGTGTCAATAAATGTCTCCCGTTGTGGGGAATTAGGGCTTTGTCTGTCAAATCAAACTTTGAAAGCGCAAGCAAGTTGGCAGTGAAGTGTTTTTGTTGCCATCCTTAGATCTAGATTGAGATTCATGAAGAAATAAAAAACCTAGACATCTAGATCTAGACTTAGATCCTTTAAAAGAAACAGAGCTTACCACATCTGACACCATGTAATGTTTGATGTTCATTCATAAACACAAACATCACATGATTAATAAGCAGAGAGAGAGAGAAAATTCAGAAGTTATCCATCCGTTAGTGCCGGTCGTTGAACTATGACCTTACTATACCCTGTAAAGTTTGCATTCGCACCACCACAATTGTAGTGTGCATAGCTGCAAAAGTGGTATATTACATTATATTACATATTACAAAATATTGAACTGGGGAATTTAAAATTTGTTTTCAAGACATGAAAAAAAAAGAATGAACAAGGCAATTCCAAATCAAGACATATATCATCTTTTATTATCTCTTCCCAAACCCTCATCATGATCTCCTACTGTTACAATACTTTTACTATCTGATGAAAGGCGGAAATTATACTTCACAATAGACATTGTATGTAATAATACATGAATGACAGCACCTGGAATAGTCACTGACTTATAATCATCATCATATTAATCATAATAAAATAACTTTGACTTTGAACATGCCACAAACCACAGCATGATTAAGCAAATGGTGACATAAATAATACTTTTTCTGATTTGTCATTTTCCTCTGTCGCACTCCAAAGCGTCATTAAGGTTAAAATAAATAAATTAGCCGGGTAATGGGAATGGGAGAGGAATAAAGTAGATAGCAGTGTGACAACAAGTCACAAGGTAAGATTTGACCTAGCTTCTTGTACAATCACCGTGCAATACAATTCTTTTATCTCCTTCCTTTCTCCAAAGTCAATGTTATTGATAAAATGTTAAAGTTGAAATGAGATGGGGAATATGAAACTTTCTCCACCACATTACACAGTGAAATTCATGATCTTGACATTTGACTATTTTGACATTCATACACTTGGGCTACCTAAATCTCTAGCTCTCTTACAACAATGCTATGGGCTGTGAAATAGAGAAAATGAGGCCGTGAAAATCTATACACTTGTAAACATAAATGAATTAAAATGTTCATCACATCACAAAAATTACAATTCTCTTTCGATCAGAAAAATAATTCAGGTCATGCTTCCACCACTTAACTAAGGAAATGTTTTTAGACCTCATACTTTTTTCTTGTGTTTCTGTACCTCAGACTATGGTAGGCCTACCATATCATGTCCATTATCGGTTTCAGCACCAAGCATGCTCATACACAATCAGTAATATTTACACAGACCCATCCCCATTTGAATTATTTAACAAATTTAGCTGATGCTGTATACAGATTACAGCAGTAGTTCACTGCGAGGTCACGTATATATATCTATGGCTAAGAAGCAGATAAGGCTAAAACGAGTGTATATGGAAACATACTACAGTGTAGTTAGATCACTGTAAAATTTTATTTTAGCATGATTTTTACCCATTTTGAAGATGGCAACCGATACATCTGGCCAGTGAATTTTTTATTCCTTTTCAAAAACTGAATAAAGATGCACATCTGGAATTAGCAACAAGCAAAAAGAACCCTCCCTAAAAGAAACAGCCACGCAATCAAACTAAAGTTGCACCATCTAGAATGGACACCTGCTTATGGATTACAGTACAGTAACTTTCTCCAGACACTATTATGATTATGAAACTAAATGCCCCTCTCTGTCAAATAAATGTACACAATTGACTTCAACAACTTTAAAACAGCTCTGCAGTCAACTCCCCTCAGATGCACAGGGGAAAAGAATCGGCACACTGACAATAATACTCTGTCTAACTGCCTCAAATCAAAATATATGAAGAAGAGACAAAACAAAACTGATTTCATAGGGGGGAAAATACAAGAAAAAAACAGAGTTGGGGCCAACTTGAAATGCAAAAGGCTTTTTATCCATAGCACTCATAACTGCCATATTTGGGAGATGTGTTTGAAATGCCTTCAAAGATGCACGAACAGTTTTGGCTTTGTATTTCAATCGGTTTTTAAATTTACAGAAAATTGCCGTTTGCTCCATTGTACTTTCATGCAACCACCCCGTTTAAGCCTCCATTTTAAATTCACCTTCCTTCAAGGAGGAAATAGTGCAGTCTCCATGCTTATTATTTATAGTACTGAATACCTTTGACCATTGTAACCATTAAAATTGTGGGAAAAAACAATTACAAAACAATCTTGTTAAAAAACACAACTCATAAAACAACAAACAGTGCTAATATAGCCCATTCAATATCAGCTTTGTTACTCAGAAATTAAAACTGTCTACAATGCCTAGAAAGAAAACATTGATTTACAATGGATGGTTAAACTTGAGGTTCTGAAATGAAACATTTCTGTAAAAAGGCCGGAAAGTAAGCAATGATTTACAGTGTTCATGATCAAAATTGGTAAAAGTACAGCACGAAAGAAATGAGAAATCTCTCTCACCCCAAAGCAATTCATGTATTTGTTGGTTACCATTTCCATCCTTCACACAGACTTTTACATTGAAATGCAAAGCATCCATTCATATGTGTAGAATAATTAATACTAAAACCTAGTAGCAACAAGTTAGAAGGAGATGTTCATTGGCATAAGTCTTAAGTGTAGTACTCGTAAATGTTCAATTTGATTAATTTTGACTTTTCTTTCATCACAATTTTTCAAACCAAATAATGAGCATAGAGTGAGATGTTCATCAGCTTAAAATGCAACACTCATATATAAGTTCAATTTTCAAATCAACAATGAGCATAGAATGAGATGCTCATCCACTTAAAATGCAGCATTCATAATATAAGTTGAATTTTCATTATTCTTTCAGGATACATCAAATCAAGGAACAATGAGCATAGAATGAGATGTTCATCAGCTTAAAATGTAGCACTCATAAAAGTCCAATTTTCATTATTCTTTTGTCAAGATATCCTATCAAATCAGGTAACAATGAGCATACAATGAGATGTTTATCAGCTTAAAATGTAAAATGTCCAATTTTTATTATTCTTTCGTCAAGATATCCAATCAAATCAGGTGACAATGATCATAGAATGAGATGTTCATCAGCTTAAAATGTAACACTCATAAAAGTCCAATTTTCATTATTCTTTCGTCAAGATATCCAATCAAATCAGGTAACTATGAGCATAGAGACTGAGATGATGTTCATCAGCATAAAGTGTAAAGCCTACGACACACCTGCAGTTGGAATCGGTTTATTCGAAGTGGCTGAAAGATGGGTAGAAAGGAAGGTGTTTATGGGGGCAGTATGCATCGGCACTAACAATTTGGCTAGCATCAGTTCCACATTTGACATGCTGGATATTTTTGGGGCAGGCTGGACGGCAGGCGACTTCTTTTTTATCTTTTTTAGCCAGAAAGAAAATTGTTGAACTATTAATATTAATATCACTAATATTACTCCGATCATTAAAATAAATATATTTCTGAACTCAGCATGTCAAATTTTTACAGTCTACACGTACCTTGCTTGATTTAAGCCTTACATTGCCATCCATTTTTAGACACCAATGCACACCCTTTGCCACCAATTTTAGACTGTGATAAGGAAAAAAAAATCATATCTTCTAAATGACACATGATAACTTTTCAAAATTTTCAGGATAGACTTAAGAATTGATCAGCACTGTGATGCCAATGAGGCCAAATATTCCCGACCCAAATCAATTCTTCATCTGGATCTAAATCTTTGACTTTGAGCCCAAGCATTTCATGGTCATTGTTTGAGTCTCATCATTTTAAAACTAGATCTAGAACCGCTTGAGCACAACCTTGAGCATAATTTGTCACTTCATCTCCATCTTCTGCAAAAATCTGATTTGCAACTACTGATTCTATCATTGTGATCTGATACCATGGTGTGACCAAGGTCAACAGATCAAGAACATCCCAGAACTTCATAAGACTGTAAAGTATCTGCCAAAAAAATTTCAGGCAAAAGCAAAAGTACATTTACAAAAGAAGGGAAATCACTCCCGATTGTATTTTTCTGCATCCACTTTGTGTTTTACGTGTTTTCAATTGAAGGCGAATGTAGCAATACGAATGCATACTGGAAGTTTTGACTTTAGTTGAATGTAACAATGTAAGGTTTAATGCTTATTTACTAAATGATTTAAAAGAAAAAAAATTTACTGCAATTAGCAGTAATACACATACTGTCTTGCTGCTTGTAGGATTTCTATCGTTTCAACATGACTTCCGTCAAGACAACAAGCGATTGTTCTGCTGACCATTCGCTTGGTGTGGATAACACATTGTGTTTCGGTTTGTGACGGGTTGACTTCGACTGGAACGATTCAAACTGCGAGTGTGTAGTGGGCTTCATACTCATGAAAATTCGTTTCATTATTTCTTCATCAGAATATCAAACCAAATAATAATGAGCATAGAATTATTAGAACGAGATGTTCATCAGCATAAACATAGCAAGCATGAAAATTCAAACTTCAATTTATTGAATTTTGGCAGTATTGTTATAAATATCAACATAAAGCTAGTGTTACGTTTTCAATGAACAAGGGTCTTGCCAAAAGTGACAAGAAATGCCTTGAATTGTGATGTCAAAAAAACTTAAATATCATTCATGGTTCATAAACATCCAAATTTTACTCTGTAACATCACTAGTTTAGCTATCATCTGTCATTGTGCCACTACCTGCAACTGTACCATTAAGACGTGTAGATTGTGACCACTGTGCTTCAGTAAGTATTAATGGGTAGAACAACAATATTTAACAATAACTGTCCCTCCCTACCTGTCTCCCTACCCCTAGGTATTTAAAAAAGAGGACGCAAGGGGTGGAAACTATATTTTGTGAAAGGTTTCATCTCTAGAAAATAAATCAATTGAAATTAAAAATAAGATGACAAGACACTAAGACACTGATCTTCACTTCATGTTAACTCTTATACTACTCTCCATACTTTTTCTATTTTCAAATCTGTCATTTTTAAGTTTACTCTTATTCATCACAGAAGAGACTCAATATAACCCACAAAATATAATCATTCTTCCAAGATGGACATGGAAAGGGGTTCGAAAATGAGTCCAAGTGAATTCAGGACCCAACATCCCCATCCTCCATTTTTTTCTCTTAGAAGGAAAAAGAAATCTTTGTACATCATGTATATATTATAAGCTTACCATATTTATGTATCAACATCACACAGTACTTTTCTCTAACCACAGTAACAATGCAGTGTGGGGTGTGAAACAGTAACAAAGAAAGAGGGGACAATTCTATTGAAACACAATTGGAGACTTGCTGTAAAGGAAACAAAAAAAACCCCAAACAAACAACAAAAATACAAGAGGCTGCGTATGTGTCGAGGAAATGTGAGAAATGTTGTTGAGGTCAGGCTTAAAATGCAATGGGATGGGGGACAAACCACAGCCCAGCTTACGTCTGAAAACTGATAATTAGTGAAAGGAAGCAGTATTATACAGCCAAAATTCAAAGAGTCCAGAGTGAGGGCATGAATAACTGAACTACATGTACCAGGAAGACTAAATAAAACTTCATTAGCTCCGAAAAAGGAGTAGAAGGAAAATAACTTATGGAGCTTAAGTCTTTATGCCTTATGATGCCTTAAGGGGCTTGGTGCCATAGTGAGCATAAACATCCGGTTGTGAGCTCAAATCTGGTCTCGTCAATTTCTTTATTTATGGCCCGTTGTAGATTTTGTCAAAATTTTGAGTACAAAAGAACATTTGTGTTCACCCTCAAAGTCTTTCGACTTATGTTGAAATTCCTATGGTGAATACAATTTTGCTCCCTTGAACATGATTATTGAAAGGACGATAGTCAGTAGATCTAGTTGTCTGTGCTTTCTGTGTGGAACAGAAATTAGACTGATAAAGAACAAACTGCGCATTTGGGTGGTGAATAACACTTTGTTACTAAGAAACTGGAAATCTGTGCTAATTAATCTATCATTTCTTTAATGTCAAGAGTAATGTGAAAATACACCATACATTATGAAAGAAGCCTTCTCTATGTTCTACAATAATCAGTGTTGCCATTTCTAATACTTGCCAGAAGTTTTATAAGCTTTGTGCCATTTCAAATGAGTCATCCCAGGAAGTGGAATGTGCCAAGATTATCAGTGGTTGTCAAACCTGATACCATTTAAGTCACTGAGCAAGACTGACATACATAAATTACCTCTATCCCTTAATGACATATTTTCTCTAAGAGTCCACTATACATCTCATTTTAATTATCAGATGGCACAGAAGCTCATTACAATGGAACCATGCCTGCTCACAATGGGGAAGGAAATATCTCTTTTGGGAAAGGCCACTATTAGTACTATTACCAGTAATTAGAGAGTAAATACATTGTCCTGAAATCAAAACTATGAAAGTTGTTTGTTTTTTTTGTTGAAAATTAACCTATTGATAAAAAAGAGTATTACCATAACTGCACTTCAGTAAGAATGAGGTTGAGTTGTAAAGAATCACAATTTTGAGTAACAGAGACAGATAAGAAAAAACAATGAAACAAATAAATGCATAAAGATTAATAGAGATTTTGAAGAAATTACTTCTGGCCAGATTTTTCTTAACATGCAGGGGTTATATATATATTATATCAAAACATGCAATCACACTTCATCACCATCACAGTTTCACAGATCAAATAGATGTTATACCAACTATAAAATTTAATCTTAATTCCTGTTCAGAGCATTGAATACTGAAGATTTCAATCTCTCCATATATATGTATGTCTATCCCATGAGATTTTACTACTTTCACTTTCAAAACGAATTAAAAAAAACAAAAAGAAAAGAACTCAACCAAATTGGCTCTACTTTTCCACTGAGCCAAAAAGTTTTTAATCATGCCAAATACTACACTTTCATAAGACAAAAAAAGCAGTGATCGACACGATGGTCTCATAATTCAAATGATAACTGAACATAGCAAAGACAAAAGAATCATCAGTCTTGCATTGTTTTAGCATCTAACAAGGAGCAAGAAAACATTGATACATAAATGCTTTTCAAATTGACACTTTCAAAACCTCAGTACAATCCAACCTGCCTATAGTGGTCGCTTAAGAAGACATGTGACCATTATCAGCAGATGGCTACTATGGAGAGGGTCTGGAGAATGACTGTGCAAAACCTTCCCTTCTGAATTCCCAACAAATTGGTAAATGAACAAAATACTACAGGCTGAGAGTATAATAAAAATGCAAGACTTAACTCTATTAGAATAAACCATATGCATTGGCGTACGGCAGTGGATGTAAGGAGCTGTTTTCACCATCTTCAATAAGGATCCTCCCTCTGATCCTCAATTGACAAGCCACATGTGCATGGTCAGCGTAAAACAATAAACTAAGACTTGCTTCTTTTGTTACAAGAACTTTGCATAATACAATATTATTTGCACATGTTACTTTGAAATCTTATATAATTTTGGTGGTCAGTCAGGGCTCAGGAAAAGTTTTGTTTGTTTTTTCCTCAAAGGAAAAGTGGTCGTTATGAGCAGGTAAAATGGCTGTGGCGCCTCAATAATGACTTTCTGTGACTGCATTTTGAGGTTGACCTCCATGACTATGAAGTTAAAAAACAAAAAAAAACAAACCCAAAGATGTCAGAGAGAAGTGGCCATCAAGACAGATGACCGTCATAAAAAGAAAGTTAAGAACGTTCCTTTCTGAGATAGAGCAGCTCATAAGGCTGGGCGGAACTTATCCAGGTTTCTGTAGCATGAAGTGGACAGTGACAGACATTATCCATCATACTGAATAGGATGCTAGTCCATTGGAAGGTATTTTCCAGCCAAAGCTGTACCCATTTTCACCCGGGTTGAGTGAAGCAACAGGGGTATATTTTCTTGATAAGGAAAAAATGCATGTGTCTCCAGTGAGCATTGATCTGCTGCCTCTCAGTCCACAGGCCAACGCACAACCAAAAAGAGAGCTACAGCACCCTCAAGGCAGATTAAACTGTATGTAAAAGAATACAAGAAACAGAAAGAAAAAGTAATGTCATGACTTATTACATTAGAAAAGAATAAAGGGGAAATAATTTTCAGAACCCAGTTTTCCTTGGCTTCATTTGAAGTTGAAGAGTGAAGGGCAAAATTTAATATCAGCCAGCAAATTTTCCATTATTGAACATTTCTTGATTCATGTCTAGAATGTTCATATAAAAAGAAATGAAGAGAGAATGGGGGGGGGGGGGGCGAGAG
>JAOWAY010048899.1:0-11852 GCA_028565895.1 Goniobranchus geometricus
GCGACAAACCCCTATGGAGGCGTGGTCATAATCAAACTTAAAGAAGACAGTTTGTTTTCACCCTGTCAATCACAAGATATCTTTGCTTTGCATCATTTGAATATACTCCCAGGCAAATGGCATGTTTATATGTTGCTCAAATCTAAAACATCATTGTCATTAATCCACTCCTTGATAATTGATATAAAGTAAGCATGTGCCTATTTAAGATCTACTTGTTGACATCGTCGCATTCCAGCAACGCAGAACAATAGCGCATTGATAGATTCCCATGCACATTCGATGATTGCCCATTGGTCTCTTTGTTTCGACCAGACACAGGTTGGCGCCTTTCAGTTACACCTCGACCAGCTAGGGTGACCAGCTGACTCTTACCTGTGCTCTGGTGGCTAGCTACAATCTTCTCATGGTTTTGACCGAGATGAAAGACAAAAGTGAGAAAAAATTGTTGTTGACACTTTGTCTAATTGGTCACACTACGGTCTCGAAAAAGCAGGATCTTAAGCGACGGGAGCGGGATCTTAAGGGACAAATTTATAGAGAAAAAATTCCGTTTCCCAAGAAAAGCAGAATCTTAGGCAGAACGGGGTCTTAGGCGGCGAGATGTTAGGCGGTCGCTACTGTATTAAATTAATGAAATTCCCCCTCTTCCGTGTCTGAGTCAAGGAGATGAAAGTGTGTTATCTTTGACCTTGGCCTCCTTTTCACTGTCTGAATCAATATAAACATGGCCTTGACAGGGGAATGAATTATGAGGAGTGCCAGTAAGTGCTCTCCGGTTGACTTAGACTGTGGAACAGACTTCCTGGTTCTGTCAGACGCAGTTGTGATATGGACTCCTTCAAACAGTCGATCTGCCACATTACCCTTAGATATGAGCATAAGACAGACGTCAATGTATTTTTTGCTATTGTTTTTTTTTTGTTTTTTTTTTTATATCATGCGCTTTGACAGTCATACTCAGTTTTACTGAGTCAGTCGGATTGTATGAAGAACAAGAAGAAGAAGTGTGACTTCTCCGTTACAATGCCATCTATTATTCTTTTACGTTCCAGACCTAAACAGTATAAAAAAAAAAAATGATGTGTGTTTCGCGGGAAGAGTTTCAGCACTTTTCAACTTATGTGATTATATCAGTGCTTTTCTTGCGACTTCGAACTGTGTTGTTGCTTGAGTCTGGTGACGAGGTTTTTGGGGTTTTTTTTTGTTCCTGGGTCTGTTTCCCGGATCCCATGATCTCCAACCGGCTGGGTTTTGGAGTTGGGGGTGTTTGACGTTGGCATTTTGCTGGGTTGTTACCCAGTTCCATGCGTCTCCCTCTCATGTCATGGGATCAGTTGGGTTCCTGAGTGTTCGCCTTCCATCTTGGGCTGATGTGGTTATACTGAACATTTAACACTTGAGTTGATTGACTGACAATGTCTCAAAAGAAAAGAAATTCTGGCATTAGCTACAGGGTTGACGGCCAGAGAAAGAAGTTGCGGCTTAAGCTTGTAGTCTGAAAATTGCGTTAAGAAATGTTTCTTTCTTGCATTAAATAAATATTGCCTTACATGTGAAGAGTTTCATCGAATGTCAAACTCATAATGACCCCAAGAAAACATACTTGAAAGGCAGTTCAAGTTAATTGCTGTTTGCCACGCTTTTGACTGTTTCACATCCATTTTATTTCCTCAGTTTCAAGATTGGATTCCGTCCAATGGAGAGTGGACTATGTCCTGAGTTCTAGTGAACTTGAGGTATGGAGTTTGGTTTATCAGACTAGGCCATTAGGCCCTCTTTGTGGTTAGCTTATCAAACCTGACATATAGTTCATTTGTTATTATTTACTTTGAATAGGAGGAGAATTTTAGAACCATCCTTTTCTGCATCCGCTCTCTCTGTCTCAGCCTTTTATTATGCTCAAAGAAGCTAATCCCCAGATGAACTTCTTGTATTGCTCTCTGTGAACTTTGTGTATTGCTCTCCGTGTACTTCCTATATTACTCTCTGTGGACTTCATGTATTGCTCTGTGTGAATTTCCTGTATCGCTGTCTGTGAATTCCTGCATTGCTCTCTGTAAACTCTATGTTGTTCTTTGTGAAATTCCCATATTGCTCTCTGTCAACTCCCTGCATTGCTCTCTGTGAATTTCCTGCATTACTCTCTATGAACTTCCTGTATTGCTCTCTGTGAATTTCCTGTATTGCTTTCTGTGAATTTCCTGTATTGCTGTCTGTGAATTTTTGAATTGCTCTCTTTGAACTCTCTGTGTTGTTCTTTGTGGAATTCCCTTATTGGTCTCTGTGAACTTCCTGCATTTCTCTCTGTGAATTTCCTGCATTGCTCTCAATGCACTTCCTGTATTACTCCCCGTGAACTTCCTGTATTTCACTTTTTTCATCTCAAGTCTCCCCATATCTTAGAGTCAAGAGATTGGGAGATTGGCATTAAGAATGTAAGTCTAAGTGTTCGTCAATATATCAAAATTTGTGATACAATACACCAAATGTTATGTCTGAAAATTAATAAAGGGAAAAGAAGGCTGACATTAGAAAATAGATGAGCTGTTCCCTTCTTTTTTTTCTAGTAGAAAAATTGAAAAGAAATTTTCATTTTATTTTTCCTTAAATATTACAGGAGGTGAATGAACCGAGTGTGCAGCTGAAGTTGTGTATGCAGACATCTTCATCATCGTCATCAGAACCGGTTGCTTTCACCCTCACGGCTGACAAATTCAGGGTTTTATTGCACGGCAAGTTCTTTTATTTAGTTATCAAAATTTAAATTCAGCCTTAAAAGGTTTAGTGCTAATGTTGAAAGGCTTCCATACATTTTCAGTATAACGAAGAAAAAATATGAGAGCTATCAGGACAAGCACCAGTGTCACTGGTAATCAAGTGGAGATGGAAATATATGGGCAATGTTTGTAGAGAAGATGATGCCAAAATCACAATACAAGCCCCTATTATTGGAGATAGGGGGCAAAAAGAAAGATGGGCCACACCAGAGAATCACCGAAATGGACCATCATGAGAGAGATGCGGGTACCAGTGGGATGTCCACAATAACTGTGGTGATGACAGCAGAACAGTACAGAGCTAGTGGCCAATTGAAGGTTCAGGCCCTTTGTGACATCTGACAGCACCAGAAGAATTTAACTCTCCAAAAAGCCACAGCTCTTTATAAAGGCAGGCCGCCATCTTAAACTGCTAAGAGCCACGGCCCTCTATATAGGTATGACCTCATTAGACTGGGAACTGCCACAGGCCTATATAAAGGGCCTCGACCCTGACCCTTTTCAATGGAAAATTTCTATGGTCCTTGTGAAGCAAATGGCCTGGAAGTTGTGTCTATTATAAGTGAAGCAAATGGCCTGGAAGTTGTGTCTATTATAATTCTAAAGAATAGCCAATGAGTTTGCAGCTTTTAAGCTTCTACGTCATCTGACGCTGATTTTATCAATGATTGAAGTCAGGTGGTCTGGCGTGCCAACACAGCCTCTATGAATAGCCCTTTGTTTACAACTTTCTTCTTGTTTTCTATTAGAGGGCTATGGAGGTCCCGGACTTAAAGGAAAGATTTGTATTAAGAATAATTTTATATTTCTTATTTTTAAAGCAGTATTTGCGTGATGTTGGGTTAGATGGGAAAATTCAAGAAAACATGCTGTGCCACTCCGACTTTTTTTTCTTAGCACCATGGTGGCCATGATTTCCGTGAAATAGCAATCGTTACTACTACTACGGTTAAGATGTAAGATTATGAGAGTTGTCAATTGCTAATTTTTTTTCTTCTCTTAATGTTTTGTGATTTGTATTACTTAACTGTGAAAAAGCTTTTGTGTGTACTGTAAAAAGTAAGACAAAACGCTGAGGTTTTTAAAATTACACTCATCCTCTCCACACTGCACTACCTTTAAGAGGGAAATGAACGCCACACAATTTAAAAAAAAACAAAACAAAGAAAATGGAAACTTACAGTTAGGCTCCCCCCACCATCATCGTCCCTCGTTCAGTAACCAGTGGAAGCTCACGAAGTATTTAAAAGCAGGGAAATCCCGCCACCTCTCAACCCATCTCACTTTCATCGGCCGTTCCTGTCCTTCACATAAGCAGGTTGACAGTGTGGCAGACATCTCATGCCCCCTTCCCCACTCAGTCCATTCTCAAGGCACTGGCTTAATGTTGACTCTTAGTTCACCTCGCTTCCAACACACTTGGATCTTGAGCAAATGTACTACCGCGGGTCTGGGTTGTAGTTCCATCCCAGGCTGTCCTTTTCTCATTTCAGGCAATGGTTTTTACTGCTAATGTGATATGCAAATTAGGCAAGCGATATTCACTTTGCCTTGAATGCGGGAGTAAAAGACCTGTATCGCATCAGTCATACCCCCTGTTGTAGCCTTGCATGATGAAATAGCATGCCATTGTAAAGTGGCATATTTGTATACGCTGTATAGGACATGAATCAGGATTTGAAAAATATCCCATTGTAGGCGATTCTCTGCTGTAGATGAGGCCGTTGTAGGTAAGCTCCACTGTAATGTAGAATGTAACTTGGGAGTTGCCTTATAGATGATGGGATAAAAGAATTTTTGTATCTCTCAGTTTTTGCCTTCGTAGATATTAACCTTCCAATTCTTACTGATCTATGGTGTTCAATGTACATGTTCAAAGGGTGTTTGCTGTCTCGAGTAATTTGTTTGGCTTTCACTTTGCAAATAAATTTACAAGGCCAAGCCTTACCGATATGCATCATATTATTTCATGCAGCTGTCCCTTAATACCACAAGCCACGCATCAGTCCCATAATTCTACACACCACACACCAGTCCCAGAATTCTACACACCACACACCAGTCCCAGAATTCCACATACCAGTACAGCAATTCCACACACCAGTCCCAGAATTCTACACACCACATATCAGGCAGTACTATAGTTCTACACGCCACACACCAGTCCCATAATTTTACACACCACACACCAGTCCCATAATGCCACATATCAGTCCAACAATTCCACGCACCAGTCCCATAATTCTAAACACCAGTCCAACAATTCCACACACAAGTCCCACGATTCTACACACCACACACCAGTCCCATTATTCCACATACCATGCACTGGTCCCATAATTCTTCACACCACACACCAGTCCCATAATTCTCCATGCCAGTCCAACAATTCCACACACCAGTCCCATAATTCCACATACCAGTCCAACAATTCCACACACCAGTCCCATAATTCCACATACCAGTCCAAAGATTCCACACACAAGTCCCATAATTCCACACAGCAATTCAAATCAATACTGAACCTATCACAGACCTAGTGAACCAATCATGATGCTGAGAGGCCTAGAGCTTGATTAATTGTGTACCATGATAGTTGGCCTCTGTTGTAATTGGCGAGCCTTCAATTTCCATTCTTGTGTTTTAGTTTCATAGGACACAATGCATTAAATGTGTTTTATTTCCTGCAAGATTTGCAGCCCCTTTCCTTCTCTATATGTATACATATGTATGTATACAAAAGGTAATTGATTCTAATATATATGTATAAAAAAGGTAATTGACTCTTCTCATCCCATTTTGCTTACAGAGCTGAAACAAGCAAATGCCACCATGGAAAATCTTGCTTGAGCAGACACTTATAGAACATTCAGGAATTTTCATGTTAAGTTTGTTACCTTATCATGCCGGCATTCCAATTCAGTGGAGAGTCAGGTCAACGCTAGAATCAAAATGCAGGGGACGAAAATCCACATCCTCATTCACATCATGTATTTTAATGTAGTGATATGCAGCAAAAGACTTTTGAATCATTTTGTTGTTGCGGTTTTCATATTATGTCTGTCTTCATAAGGATATTGTTAAAATAGGGTTTGTTTGTTTCCATAGCTTGCCGATTTACCCACTTTGAGATTTTGGTATTATTTGTTATACAGAGACAGAGACAGACAGACAGACAGGCAGGCAAAGCAAGAGAGACAGACAGACAGATAGAGAAGGAGAGAAAGAGAGCCAGGCAGATAGGGAGTGAGAGATAGACAGACAGAAGGAGTGAGAGAGACAAAGAGAGGTTGTCGATTGTGGATTTTGTTGTGACTGTGATTTAAGTATAAAATGGTAATTGACTGCATGCTGATAAATTTGTGTAAGGAATGATGAACAAATATTTATGATATATGAAGACAATAAAGAGACAATGGAAACACTTTTTCTATGAATATATTTGAATTTGAATCTTTTTTCTCCTCTTACATATGATATGTTCCAAACTTTTGTCCAATGATTCTGTCTCTATTATTGTGATAGTTATAGTCTATTTCAGTGATGACTTCAGTTTCAAGCTAGCCTTATTTTATCAGTGTCTCTTTGTTTTTGTGTGTGTGTGTGGGTGGATGGTGTGTGTTGGGATAGGGAGGGGAATGGTGTTCTTTTGATTTGGTTTTTGTCTTCTTTCTCATCAGCTGTCACTTGTAAGCATTGTAAGATCGTCTCATTAGAGAGGGGAATGAAATTCAAATGAAAAGAAAACAAATAATCTGAACACAGCCCTGAGATCGTCCCTATGGGATGTACTGGGTTTAAATATTTCAATCATTCAATCAATGTAAGATCATCTGGTATGACAGCAAATGCTATACAGCATTTCAAAACAATCTCTCTTCAGGTGTGCTCTTGTCCCTGCTGCTTTTGTGACATAATAATACATTGGAGTAGGTTGACCTACACTTAATTTCAATACATTTAATTTCAATTCATGGTTAATTTCAACCCTTTTAAATTTAATTTGTGGTTAATTTCAACAACTTTAATTTTAATTCATGGTTAATTTCAACATCTTTAATTTTAATTCATTGTTAATTTCAACATCTGTAATATTAATTCATGGTTAATTTCAACACCTTTAAGTTAAATTCATGGTTAATTTCAACATCTTTAATTTTATTTCATGGTTAATTTCAACACTTTAGTTTCAACTCATGGTTAATTTTAACACCTTTACGTTTAATTCATATTCATAGTTAATTTCAACACATTTAAATTTACTTTATGTCATGGTTGATTTCATCTGCATGAAATGGTCCACTGTTTAAGAAATATATATAGATAATTCAATGCCTCGCGGCTTTGTCAATTTCGACAGCTAGGAGTTCTGGTTTGGTCAGTTTCAACCCCAAGTGACATGACCAAAACCACTCTAGCCACTTGCGCATGCTTCTTGCCTAATGCTTTGTCATTGGCAGATCAACATGAGCCTCTTGCCCATGGACACGCAATCATACACAGACACCCACACTAGTCACACAAACGGTAGGAAGTCACACATCAGTCCCTGACATTCACCTACCACCATACTAGGCCTATATGCTAAAATCAAGTGTTCTCTTCTTACATATAGAAACACATGTACTAGATTTACAATAAGTCACAGACATTGGTTAGGTCATTTTGAAATGGATAGTTTCAATTACGGTCAATCTCAATAAATGTTCATGGCCCCTTGGTGTTGTAATTAACTGTACTCCACTGTACGTGGCTATTCTTGTTTGATGTCTATTCATTACAGAAGAGTCTACTTTAAATAAACTCCTCCAGTCCAGATCAAGATCATTTTCAAAGGAAACAACCATTTCCTTCAAAATGAGTAGTTATAGTAGTAAAAATCCTGTGACCTAGATCTAGCAAGGCCTTGCTCGATTCCCCAATGGGGAGAGGGGATAAGGGAAAAGTGGTGAGGATGCATCCCATTGCAGACATGCCAACCAGTACGCAAAATACTGATTTTGTACACAATTTAGCCGTCAGTACGCAGATAAGCACAATTTGTATTCAATACACAAAACGATCGATAATATGCGCTACGGTAATAATACAGGGCTTTCGATACCGTTGTCTATTGAATCTGCACAGAACCACCTCCGAGAATCGCAACACTAAGCCGACCTTGAACTACGATACCAGTATTGTTGTCAACTTCTTTTCTTTCTCTCTCTGTATATATAGTTCTCATAATGCGTTAATTTAGTATTGATATGCGATTTCACCACTGTCCCATTTAAGCCAGGCCAGCCCCGTCTCAATTCTTAGTCTCAGGACGGTATCGCTGCCCTGCAAGCATCTTTCAAACTTCTCTCTGTGCCTTCAGTTGATAGAGTTTAGCTCTAAGAGTCTAGATCTAGATTTAGATCTAGAGATAATAGATCTGGTCGTTTTCGCTTTGTCCCACGACCGAAAGCATGGAGTCTAAAAAACGGAAAAAGGATTCTCAATTGAGTATAGATCTAGATCTAGATATCTAGATCTATGTGGTTCTAAAAATTCGAGACCTGGCAAAAGTTCGGAACTGCCATTCCATACGAATAAAGAAAAGTGTGCAGGGCAATTGTTTTGTGAGAAGCAGGCTACATTGTGCAACAAGGACTTTTCTGTGGCAGCACAGTCGAGTATGATATAAAATGTCATATCAATGGCACAGCTTGGCAACCCACAGTAACTTCATTCATAGCCTCCATAGTTAAATCTAAAGAGGACAAATTAAAGGATTCAAGTATTCAAAGCAGGGCTATCCATGGTACCACTCCTGAGGAATTGAAACACCCCAGAGGGTCCTGTGTGCGGACTCTCAAAGACTATAAATCTACAATCCATCCTGTAAATAGCAGAATAGCTTTTGTAAATTAATAGGCAGATCTAAGTTGTTGTTGTTTTAATTCTATATCTATTCCAAACATGAATTACTCAGTGAAGCGTCACTCTCTGGAGTTTAGTTACAATTTTATCAAGTTTTTAAGTTTTGTGAAAAGGAAAGTCACACTTTAATAAGTTTTTAAGTATGTTATTCGGAAGATAATTTGCATTGAATGACGTAACATCGCTGGAGTAAGAATTTTTACAGCTGAGAATAAAAAAAACTCAAAAGTCAAGGTTGGCATCTCTGCCATTGGGCATGCAAAATTGTGGATGCTTCTGCATGGAATGAGGGACCACAATGACAAGGAGAGTTTATTTTGAGTGGATAAAGAGCGATTCACGTTTTTCTTTTTCTTTTTTAAACGAGACTGAGTCGTTATATATATATATGTATTCAGGTGAGAAAATGGGACTGTATGAGTGGTTTATTTGTGTGGAATCCAGCTTCATTCTGTGTGACTTTGTGTTGAGATTACACATATAAAGCCCCCTAAGTCTCTAAACATATTTATTATATATGCTAGAAATTGGGCATAATTTTTTATTTGGCTTTATTTGACTAGAATGAGTGCCCCACACCACCTCTAGAATTCATCCCTGTAAGTCTCTTTATGTGTAAGTCGGTAGATATTTCTAACTTAGTATGACTGTTGAATCACATGAAAAAAAAACCCTCAAAACAAATAAAGATAATAATTGATGTCTAATTCTAATACTGTGACCTAAGGGCAATGTGGCAGATGGACCGTTTGAAGGAGTCCACGTCCTGACTGTGTCTGACAAAATCAGGGATTCTGTTCCACAGTCTATGTGAGCTGAGAAAGATGGAATTAGGTGGCAATCTAGGTTTGAATTTAGTAAATTATAGTTTTGTCTTTTGTTTAGTCGTGTTAATGCTTTGGATGCTGATTTGGTACTTATCAATCTGTATGTCAAACTAGATAATTTATGCCTTTATAAAGAATTGTAGACTTAATCCTATCCTTATGTTCTTCCAGAGAGATCCAACTGATTTATGCATACTTGTAGATGTACTACCTGGAGTATTTTTACCTGTATACCTATCCGCTGTCTTAGCTATCTCTCGACCCGTCCTATAACCTGTTATATTCTCACACCTTCTCAATTCCCTGAAGTATATACAGTGGAGCAAACTATTAAACACTTCATGCTAACCGTCTCCCAAGATTTTTCACTTCATATAAAAATACAAACAAAAAAAAAAACCAACAAGCACAAAGGCTGTCTCACAGAAATAATTTACTCTCTCTGGCAAATTAATGCAAACACACAAATTCGCCTTATATTAAAGTAAAAAAAAATCTCTTACCTTTCAGAAGATAAGAAAATTGGACATCATTGATAGCTAAAAAGTGCTTACAGAATTGAGTAAAAGAAAATATTTTGACATCAATGATGGCTAAAAATTTGTTGTGACATAATTTAAAATTAGAAAATTTGACAGCATTGACAGCTTAAAATATTTGGCATAATCTAAGATAAGAAAATTGGATATCATTGATAGCTAAAAGTCTCTTACACATTTGAAGATAAGAAAGTTATTAGTACAATATTGATAGTTAAGAATCTCTTACTTATTTGAAGACAAGAAAATGGGACAACATTGACAGCTAAAAATTTCTCACATAACGGAAGACAAGAAAACTGGACATTGACAAGCTAAAAACACCTACATAAAGCTAATCGAACAGAAAATTGGACAACATTGACAGTTAAAAGTCTCACATAATTGATGGTAAGGAACATCAATGATAACTAACAGTTTGTTACATAATTGAAGATAAGGAACATCATTTATAGCTAACAATCTCTCATATAATTGAGAATATGGAACACCACTGATAGCTAACCATCTCTTACATGATTGAAGATAAGGAACATCATTTATAGCAAACAGTCTCTTACATGATTGAAGATAAGGAACATCATTCATAGCAAACAGTCTCTTACATAATTGGAAATAAGGAACATCATTTATAGCTAACAGTCTCTTACATAATTGAAGAATATGGAACATCATTTACAGCTAACAGTCTCTCACATAATTGAAGAATATGGAACATCATTTACAGCTAACAGTCTCTCACATAATTGAAGAAGATGGAACATCATTTACAGCTAACAGTCTCTCACATAATTGAAGAATATGGAACATCATTTATTGCAAACAGTCTCTTACATAGATCTAATTGAAGATAAGGAACACCACTGATAGCTAACCATCTTTTACATAATTGAAGATAACAAATTTGGAATGAGTATTTAAACAGAACAAATCAAAACAAGTCAACATGCGAAAATTTGAAATAAACGATATAAATAAATACAATTATGTGCATCATAAGTGATTGTTGGTGCACTGTAATCAAAATAACATATACCGTAAAAACAACATACATGTATATACCAAAACATATACCTCAATAACTGACTTTTAAATAAAAGTCATTGTCTCCAAGTTTTTTGTTTCTTTGTTGTTTTTTTTGTTGTTTTAAAAAAAATTAAAAAACAAAACAACATGGGAACCACACCAGAGAAAAAAAAATTAAATGAGATTCCACTTTGTCGTCCTTCATTATTTCATTTTCATACTGGCCCTTTTTCAATAGTACATGTAATAGTAAAATTATAATCCAACAATTTAGTCCCCATTCTTCCCACAATGCATTTTGATATGAGCTTTAATATTAAGCTATGAGTATGAGATTCCACTTTGTCTTCCTTCGTTATTTCATTTTCATACTGACCCTTTTTCAATAGTACATGTAAAAGTAAAATAATAATCCAACAATTTAGTCCCCATTCTTCCCACAATGCATTTTGATATGAGCTTTTAATATTAAGCTATGAGTATGAGCAAGATCTGACCTTTATTTAAACATGAAGAATATATGTAAAACCTCCATCAAACCTGGCTGTAAGCCAAAAAGATGTGGGCCAACAGTGAAGTAAACTGTTATATAGAGGGGTGAGTATTGGTGAGACACTTGCCCTGTGTTGGTGGAAAGGTCTTGAAATCTACTAAACCTTAAAGTTAACTTGTGTTCATAGACTTCCTTTTACTAGTAAAAGGAGAAGTCTGTGCTTGTCTTACAAATGTAAAAGAAATAACATTTCCAGGAAAGAACTCCGCCCCATCCCCCC
>JAOWAY010049010.1:0-11852 GCA_028565895.1 Goniobranchus geometricus
GATGTACTAACATACATCGCCATTAATAAGTAGTACCATATTCACAATGACCAAATGCATGTTTAAATTTGTATCTGTGTTGGTAAGAAAACAATGTAAATACATTACCTTTGTTTAGACAATAGAAATTATCCTGTCATATTTTATCGTATCTAAAATGATCACACTCAAAGTCTGACAGGACTGCTACAGATTTTAGTAGGATGTTTTGAAGTACATTGCGTATAAGGCAAGAGTTGTGAATAGGGAATGATTAGCAGAGAAGTTTATCTTCAAATGCCATCTTTGTTTTTTCTCTCTAAAGTCAATGTTCAGCTGTCCTTAGAAGAAACATACGCAGATGTTGTGCCAGTGAGACTGAGTTCGGACAGCCCTTCCGCTTTTGTGTGAGTCTTCAATTGTATGACTAATGGAAGTAAATGCGAACTGGGAACAATAAGCTTTCTTTGAATTTTATTTTTGCTGTATCAAACTCCTAGTTCTTTGAAAGTTGAGTAAAACAAAACCGTATAAGAAAAGTTATTATTAGTGTAGATTTGCTTAGTAAGTTTGTTAAAATGAAACAGAAAAGTAAGAGTGCTTTTTATGTAACATATTAAAACCTTGTTATGTTTCAAATTGGTTAATGAGTAAGGGTGAACCATGGAAATGAGAATTCTGAGGATGAGAAGTAGTTGAATGCTTTGATTGGTTTGTGCTTTTTTTCCTTCTAAGGTCCATCATGAGAGGCTGTGATAACATGTGCACCTACTGCATTGTCCCATTCACACGTGGTAGGGAAAGAAGTCGACCAATGACTTCTATTGTACATGAAGTGGAATGTTTGTCTGACCAGGTAATAAGACGCGCTTTCAGTCTGCTTGGGACTGTTGTTCATTTTCTTATTTCACTGTATGTTTTTGTTCCTGACATTCATATATCTCACACCTGGGCCTAAATTTCAGTCGATCAATCCATGTTCGAATCCGGGTTGTGCCATGGCGTTTGTTTAGTCCTTAGGAAAGGCTTTTTACAGGCATTTTCCTCACCCACTCAGGTGTTATTGAGTGCCCAACCATAGGCAGAGGAAGATCTTGTCAGTATGCTAGAGCAAGTGTGGCTGTAAAATGGCCGCATTTCTGTATAATCTACGTGGAGTTGAGAAGGTGTTTGGTTAGAAAAGGCCTGTCGGAGAACTTTTGTATAGTGGTTCGAGAACAAAGTGGATTTTTGGCTATGTAAAGATCAGATTTTTTTTCCCATCCTCTTTTTCATCTTCTCTTTCTTTTCATCATTATCGTTTGAATAATTATTCCAGCTGTGTTCAATTTGATGTGCCATCCCTTGTTCCCTTTTCTTTCCCCTCCTGCCCTGGAAGCTTAATGGTTTTTGTTTGTCTAGTGCTTATCTTTGTCTTGATTTGTTATGATTTTTTTTCATTGGGGAGGGAGTAATTTTGTTTTTTTTTACTTTAAAAATTTCTTTTATTTAGAGGATGAGATGGGGAGAGGAGGGGAGATCCTATTAAAATCTTTTTCTTAACATTTCAGGGTGTAAAGGAAGTCACCCTGCTTGGACAAAATGTCAACAGCTACAGAGATTTATCAACAGGTGACAAAGCTGATATTCCTACTGACAAGCCAACAACCCTAAGTGCTGGTAGGTTCTTAAAATAAAAAATGCCTTTTTTTATTTTCTTACCATCTATTCCTTATCCCAGCACCATTGCCTACTGGCATGACATTGGCCTAAGGAGTCAAAAGGGGTTGTCAGATTAGTTTATCACTTTTCAAACCCTGCTTAATTGCCTTGGTTTCATCATGGATGCCTTCTTGGAGCAAAGAAGCATTGGGCTCGTAGAGTAGGGAAGGAAGAGACGGAAGGCAGAAATGCTAGATGCTGGTTTTGTCCAGACAGCAGTTTCTCAGTTTATCCTTGTATAGTAGCCAACTGCCAAGGTTTCTTTTATATGACTTACTTGGCTTATTGCCGTTCGCATCCTAGTCAGCTGACTTGGACGCCTTGGCATCTTTGTGGATCTGGGATGTTAGCTTTTTCCATCTGCAACGATCTTGAGGAATGGATCTCAGATAGCTCAGGCTTTCTTGCGAGGCGCGACAGGTCTTTATTTAGTGTAATGGGTAGAGTTGTAGGTGGTCTTCCGTGGAAACTTTTGCCGTTTTTTTTTACAAAATAGAAGGACATTGCTTTATTCGCTGGTATTTTCTCATCTCGCTTTAGAAATGTCGGAAGAGGTGCCATCGGCTTTCTAGTATTCGTTGAGACAGTGGGGTTTCCTTGCATTTTTTGTTGAGGGACTTGTTGGTAATTCTGACAGGGTATCTTTTACATGCTTCAGAATTTGTCGTCTTTCTCAAAAATATGACTTATAATATGAGGAGTATTATAGCTCAGTTGGTCCAAAGATCGAGAGACAGCAGGTTTGATTTCTGATACAGACACACACGTTTTTTCCGTAAGCAGGAAAATTTACCCCAGTTGCTTCCATTGACCCAGGTGGAAATGGGAACAGCTTTGGCTGGAGAAGTGCTGGGCAATGGTCTAGCATCCTATTCATGGAGTAATGCATCTGGGATAAGCAACGTATCTATGAACTTGTCCAGCTCATATATGATTAATTATTCCTGCCTTCCATTCCCAATATAGGTTCCATGTTTCTCAGGAGTGAGGACGTAGAACAAGCCCAATCTTTGTAGGGCCGTCTGTCTTTTGTCTCCTGAGAAAGGCGGAAAAAGGAAAGGAGACATTATTCAGTGGCCATTTCCTGTTCCGTGCATTACATTACTTGGAAATACTTATTGAGTCACTGGATGGTCTATGGGCATTAAAAAGAACAAACAACTCCATTCTAGAAGAACTTGAGTAGAAAGAGAATGGCTATTAAATACAATTAAAAAGAGAAAGCTTGCTTATATCAGCCACATCAAAGACATCAAAGTCTTGAACGAACCATCTTCTAGGCGAGAAGGCCAAACAAAAGATGCAGAGGAAGACGTAAAAGACGGAGCATGATATTGAGAGACACCGGGAAACAGACTTGACAGCAGCTGGAGAGATGGCAATGGAAAGAGATTTATACAGACGGGCTATCATGAAGGCAACATTCCTGAGGGAACATGCAAAAATAGAGGGAGAGGGATGGTGTAGAGCTAAGGACTTTTGTACATAAATGGTAATTGAAAAACCTGGGTGCTTAGCCCAGTGTATGCTTTGGAGCTTCATGCCTATTGTTAGTTAGTTAATTAGTTTTAATGAGGGTTGATCATTCTTTTGTCCCTAAATCCTCTGTCAATATACTAATTCAGGTACGTTTTACTATTATGTCAATTGTGCTTGCTGTTTATTTTTATGCTTCTTTCCTTCTGTGACAACTTATCCTCTTCTGTGATCTTTTATTTATCTGCTATTACTGTTCTCTGGAATAAACAACTTTGTTGAAGAAATAAAGCAAAGGAGATAGAGATGACTAGGACATGTTCTGAGGCTGAATAAAAGCAGACATCCATACACTGCTTTGAGATGGACACCACCGGGCAAGAGGAAAATTGGAAGACCATTGGGAACCTGGAGGAGGACAGTTGAGGCAGAGACGGATGAGATGGAGAAAACCTGGAATGAAATCAGTTGGCTCGCGTAAGACAGGGAAACATAGAAGAATCTTGTTGCTGCCTTATACTCCAACGGGAGTGCAGGAGAATAAACTGAACTGAACTGTTCTCTCTCCTAGCCTAATAGAGTAAAAAATAACCCCAGACATTAATCAAACTATTCTGTATCATATGGACTTGTTCCATTCTGAAATCCGTATTTACTGGTGAAAATCCATTTTTTTTGTGTTTACCGGGTCGTTATGGCATTTATCAATATTTTTAGCAGTTCTCTTGCCCCTCCCACTCCCCCCACCTCTCCTGCAAGGGTAAAGAGAATGGGGGCGGCATTTAGGGAAACGTGAGCAAGTAGGCCTATTTAGCCCATAAATGCTGAAATGGGCTCAGAGTGCCACACAGAACAGCTAGGCCAAGGTCAAACACCGCTATAATTAGACTAAAGCCATTGATTGATATCCATATAAATATGATGTGGCTTTCACATCTCATTAGACATATATTTCACCCTTTTGAGTAATCCAATAGAGATATATACATCCATCCCAGATGAGATGTCACAAGTACAGTATCTATTAAAAAAATGTTTAAAAGTGTAACTGAATCTAGATCTTGAACTAGAGTCTAGACCTAGATCTAGTTTATTCAGTAAGCTTTAAAATGTTAAGCCTGAAGATAGAAGTAAGAGTATATTATTATACATTCGTATGTAATACTTCCTTTACCTTTGGGTGTCTTATCAGAAACCAAATTTGGACGATAAGCTCAGAGGTTTAAAAGCAATTTTACCTTTGAAAAGTTGGCAGCTGTGAACAATCAATAGTCCTACTTTATAAAGGATTATGGACTTTAATCTAAAAACACAAAGCCCTTTAACTTACATCAGATTTTTAATTGCCCTTATTGTGATTTTGCTACACATTTTATCAACTTTTTAATTGATAAACTTTCCTTTTATTAAAAAGAGAGAAGAGAAAGAGTGGACAAATGGCTCTTTTAATAAACTCTATATTTTAATTTCAAAACCTTTACATTTTAATCACTTCTTTTAACAAATTTCTTCTGGCCTAAATTTTGTTCTCTTCAGGCTTTTCAACTGTGTATAAGCCTAAAACTGGTGGTCTAAGATTTGCACGTCTACTTGAGGATGTTGCTAAAGTGAACCCAGAGATGAGAATACGATTTACATCCCCACACCCAAAAGATTTTCCAGATGAGGTCTGATGTTACACATGATCATTTTCATTGCTTTATGAACCTCTCTTTCAGAGAAGATTTTGAATTGATTTTCATGATGATTTGGAAAAGTATTCTTCGAGCTGTTACCTATGCTATTCATCCAAACTCCTTATACATTTGTGGGAAACTTTTTTTTTTTTTTTTTCAAGCGTCCATTATTGGATGTCCCTTCTGTGATTGCATCAGGAAATACAGTGGGATCTATTTAAGGTAAACTCCTTGGCACCAAAGGAAACAAGAGGAGTGAAAGTGTGTCCTAGATCTTTTGTGGCTTCACAACCTTTGCTTCCCACAAAGGGGGACAAGGGGTGAGGCAGAATCCGAGGGAGAAATGGCTTTATGATTGCTTATGTGTGGCATGTTTCGCAATATTTGTTTCCCACGAAGGGGATCAAGGGATGTGGATGAGGGAGAATCTCAGGGAGAAGCTTTACAATTGTTTATGCATGGAATGCAATGAACAATGACTAAGAAAAGTTTATTTTAAGTGGACAGAGACTGATCCATGTTTATTTGAACCAAACTGATTAGTCGAATTATAGAGGATGAAATATGGGGCCGGGTGAATGGTCAATCTTAAAGAGATTGTATGTCAAGCGAGTTTATGTTATGTAGACTCCATTGTATTGATTTATTTGTGAATGGTTTATGGTTGATTTCAGTGGAAACCTGATATAAGAGGGATGGTGGGACCAGAGCAAGTTCTGTTATATCAGATCCCTGTTATTATATCAGAAATACAAGGGAAATAAGCACATGTGGAAAATGAAGTATGGTTGTTTTAGATGTAATAATTGCCTATTGGTCGTCCAAATGCTAACTGTGTTGTATCACTGAACTGAGTGAAGTGTACTTAATGAATTGCGAGGTGTGCGTGTGTGTGAAGCGACTGCAAAGGCCTGCCGCATACAACACCAACACAGTTAAACGCACCGATAGGCCCATGTGCTAGGCTAGTGTACCGAGGCTAGTGAAAGTAGGCCCTAGGACCTAGGCTACAGTACACAATGTAAGGCCAGCCAGTCAAGGTCAAGAACAGTAACATACTGCAGCCCCGTCTCGGTTGCTTCGCACTTGTGTAGGCTTGATCCGCCACCGTGCGACTAGGTCTAGAATCTATCTGTTTTTCTTTTTAATTGTACTTGCGTGGCAAATCTTTGTCCCTGTTATGGCCATTTGGGCTCCAGTGAGGCCCTGTTATTACCGATATTTTTTACTGGAAGCAAAGAGTAGAAAAAAAGGGGGATTGCAAAATCCCTGTTATAGCCGGATCCCTGTGATAAATAATTTCCACTCTATGTCTTCATAATATGCTCAAAAGTTTCCTTATGTGATCGGGAACAAGCTGCCCCCCTTCTTTTCTTCTTAAAGGCCTTCTGAGAATGGTCAACGTGTAAGATTTGGTATGATGTGTTCATGTGTGGTGGGGGGCTGGGGGGAAATTGGAGGTCTATGATTGTATGCTGGCTTGCTTGCTAAATCTGCAACTCATTTTATCCTGATTTCTTTTAGTCGTTTTACATTTACACAATATGAAGTTTCTATAATATACTGATGTATTTTTATCTATACATATGTATGCTTTCATGTTATATCATTTCACAATTTTTGCCTTTTTGTACAAATTGTTTGCTGAATGTAAAGCAAACAAAATTTCCGTTATTGGATAATAGTTTTATTTTATTTTATCTTATTTGATTTAAAGGTAACCGCATGTGTGAATGAATAAATCCATAAGGCATAGCTGAAAGGAAAAATAAAGCTGGAAAGAAATGGAAAAATTGATTTTCTCAAAGCAAGCTTTTTTTTTTTTTTATTTGTTGAAGAATCCAAAATAGTTGTTTTACTGCTTGATACCATTTATTTCAAGATGAGCGCATTTTTACTTTTGTATATCTATTGAATGAATTGATTATTAAATACTTAAAAGAAGGATAATTGGACAAAACCATAAGAAAAAAAATATCACCTTTGCTTCAATACTAAACAGGTTCTACATGTGATAATGGGACATGAGAATATTTGTCACCAACTACATCTGCCTGCCCAAAGTGGCAGCTCTAAAGTCCTGGCTGCAATGGGTCGTGGCTACACGAGAGAGGCCTATTTGAAACTTGTAGAGCGTATCCGACATATTATACCAGGTAAGAGGTGTTAACATCGTTGTATGAATTGTGACACGTGCATTTTGCTTATTGGACCACTGAGCTTATCATCCAGATTTGGTTATTGGACCCCTGAGCTTATCTATCATAGCATTTGAGGAAAAAAAATGTTTGAAAACGGAATTTTTGCAAAGCCAGCTCTAACCTGATTGAAGCTAGATCTTTCAGTACCTTAGGGCAATTGGCAGTTGAAAGATGATATTGGACAGACAAGAAAGAGCCTGTTCTTCAACACTTACAGCATGCATAGGAAGATCACTGGGCCTATTCTACACCTCTCAAATGAGGACTGCTGTATGCATATGTGGGGTTTTATAATTTTTCACTCTCTTAACAATTTAAACAATATCACTTCCCTCGGAGATTTTTAAAATTACATTCTCATGGTGTCCAATATAAGAAGACTCACTGCAACAATTTCCCTTGCCCTTTCAGACAAATTGAGTTTCTTCTATCTCAATTTCATGCAGAAAATGTACAAATGAAATACCATACTGCATACATAATGAGATACTAGAAACAGCAGTAAGAGCCTCTTATCTTGGCAGAGCAATAAACTAAAAAAAATGTCATGGAATTCCCACATAGATAGAGTCAAAAAAAATTGTAAATTGGACTTTCTTAGATTAAATTTACACTGTTGCTCAAGTAAGATCAAAGTTTCTTAAATGAAATTAACACTGTTGTTCAAGTAAGATCAAGGTATCTTAAATGAAATTTACACTGTTGCTCAAGTAAGATCAAGGTTTCTTAAGTGAAATTTACACTGTTGCTCCAGTTAGATTAAGGTTTCTTTAATGAAATTTACACTGTTGCTCCAGTCAGATTAAGGTTTCTTAAATGAAATTTACACTGTTGCTCCAGTCAGATTAAGGTTTATAAAATGAAATTTACACTGTTGCTCCACTTAGATTAAGGTTTCTTAAATGAAATTTACACTGTTGCTCCAGTCAGATTAAGGTTTATAAAATGAAATTTACTCTGTTGCTCCAGTCAGATTAAGGAGGAATGTTGTAAATCAAGACCATTACTTGGATACAGCGCAAAGTGTGTGGGACTCCCAGGCAAAGAGACAGATAGAAAACATTGACAACATGCAAAGAGATAGCAAAGACAAAAGTACAACAGCATGCTTATCAAGGAAAATGAAGTGGATGCTCCTATATGAAAGAAAAGCAAAACAAAAAGTCATCACACTTTTCAAAGCCCGCTCAGGACACTCTCTTATACCTCTTGATGACCTGAACTAAATCCAAGACAAGAAAATGGCTCTTGACTCCCAAAAGCTAGAGTGAGCTGTCACTTCCATTTCCTCCTCCCAAACACTGTTTGCCTGTGGAACTCCCTACCTGACACAGTGCAAGCATGTGACAACATAACAAGATTCAAACAATTATGCTCAGAGTCGAAATATTCTGACTTACACCCATCTGCCGGCTACTATTAATAAATCAAAGCAACAAAGGCAAGTCTCATCACCGCTACTCCACACATTTTATGATTATTTTCAAAACCTGAGGCTGCAACTTTTGGTTTGGATCGCATTTTGATTTATATTTTTGTCTGTACTTTGTGTGAATTTCGTCTCTTTTCTGAAAATATTCTCCAGATGTAGCCTTGTCAAGTGACTTTATTGCTGGTTTTTGTGGGGAAGATGAAGATGATCACCAGCAGACGCTTTCACTTATGGAGATTGTGCGCTATAATTTTAGCTTCTGCTTTCCTTACAGTATGCGTGAGGTGAGCCTTTGAATTGGAATGTCATTGCCTTTAAAAGTTTGTATTGCCTTTACCATGATGTTTTTTTTATATTCTTGAATAATCTTTTTCTGCTGGCTTAGATAATCTATGTAATTAAACCTAAACTATGGGCTTGATTTAAAAATTTACCAAACTGCAGACGCTTTAAGGCAGTCTTGAAGTCGAGTAAAATAAACAGCTTCTTTATTTTAAGGCTTGGAAATAGCCCCTTTGAAGAAGAATTCCCTCTCAAGTCATCTAAAAAGTTTTGAAATCCATGATTTTCCTCCCCTCGAACATGAGATTTCTAATATCCTCCTGAAGTATTGTCTCCTGCACTCTGCCTGGCTTTGCTATGAATGCTGTGACTTGATTTGACATCCTCTTTGAATTTGTTCCTAAATTTCCTTAAAAAATCTTTAAAAGCTGAAAGGCTGAGTGCTTTTACACATGTTATAAAGTTGGTGGTGATTCTTGTACTTTTATTCAATCAAATGGAAGATCAAACGATACATACCTTAAAAATAGACAAATCAGAGAAGCATTACCATTACGTTTATTTTACACAAACTATTGACCATGTTGACAGGTCATATAAGGGGGCTTCTCATTATAAGGACTTTAGATCTTGACCTCTTTGAAATCATCATGAGTAAAAAAGAGTAATGTGCCAGACCTTCAATGGCTTCTTGTATTGCTAAATCAATTAATGCACACCTCTTTTTAAATGCATTACACTGATGTGGCTGAAGTGCTTCAGAACTTCACAGACTCAGAGAAAACACAAAATTTCATAAGCTTGGCCTCCATTCCAAATCTAGATTCTTGGGACGTTTCATTGCAGAGGCATTTTTGATTAGCTTGGCTCTATCGTATCATGAAAAAGAGCCTTACTATTTCGCTCAAATCTTTTCAACATAACTTGTGCACCATAAAATACTGACATTTTGATATCAGGAGCAGATAAATCTTTTTCATTTGTATAGGTTTACTTTTTGAACATGACCAATATGTAAGTTTCTTCCGTATTTAATAAATACATACAACATTTGTTACAGACTACAGAAGAATTTGGAGAATTTGTTTATGTTTTTATAAAAGATGATAAGATTAAATGCTGAAATATGGTTGGCATGGAAGTTATGACACTGAAAGCTGTTAAACAAGGTACAAGAATAGTATGATAATATTCTTTAGATTATTAAGATACTCTGTATGCCTCTTCACTCTTCATCAAAGATATTAATGCTTTTTTAAAGGTTTGAAATAGACTTGATAAGATAAGATACGATAAGATGTACTTTATTAATCCACTATAATATGGAAAATTTTATTCTGAAGCCAGTGTAATGTTTTAAAAAAATATTAATTTATTATTTTTTGTCAGAAAACAAGAGCCTTTCATCGTTTGACGGACAATGTTCCACTTGAGGTGAAGAAACGAAGGCACCTGGAATTAACAGAAACTCTCAGGAAATTTGCTCAAATGCGACATGAAGCTCAAAAGGGCCAGATTCATCTTATCTTAGTAGAAGGGGTGAGTAGAACGTAGCCTGGGGAAAATCAACACCTGTGGACCGAAAATGCCTTCCGAGGGCTATAACCATAAACCGTCTTTTTTTTTTTACATACATTTTATATGTTTGATAACTAAAAACTATTTTTTTTACAACACGTTATTATATTTTAGTCACTTATCTTATCATATACTGGTAATAAATTTTTAAACCCTTCTTTGACTTCTATAGTCTTCATCATTGTTGTTTCGATTCGTTTTTGTTTTGGCGTTTCTTCACACTTACATCATTTCTTGCAAACTCACGACTATTTTCACATTAAATTATATATTTTTTTCCCTGCGTTGTTCATGTTATTCCTTAAATACTTTTGAAGGTGCCTTTTTACACTGTCCAATAATTTGCAAACTGTCATTGTCTAATACCTCATTAATTCCTTTGTTAAATTGGAATCAATAGTTAAAGTGAAAAACAGGTGCCTTGATCAGGACTGTGAATACATCATTTGAAAATACAATTGCACACATATTGGCCCATATCTTTGTAACCATCAGATACGTTACCATGTCAATGGACAAGATTGTCCAGAATGTAATGAACCCTGTGAGTTTTGTTTATTCTGTCAATGAAGGGATTCGAGAGTTTGATTATTTCTTCTTTATTATATAAAAACAGTATAGCAAAATCTTACTGTTAGTTTAACAGTATTTTAGCACAGTTACCAATGGTAACTTGCTCAGTTATAAACCTTACAGGCTGACTGTCTCTGCAAATGATACAGCCTGAGCAATCAGCACATATTTTGCTTCGTTGTCTGATTTTTTAAATGAATTGATTTTGCTCTTTCTTGGCGCTTAAGTCATTTAGATCATTCAGAAATTGATTTTGCATTTGTTTTGATGATTTTCGTTTTACTCAGGAAAGCAAAAGGTCATCCTTGGATCTGGCAGGCCGAAATGATATGAATATTAGAGTTGTCTTCCCTGATTTATCCATCCATGACCATCTCAATGATGGTGTCAAAAGGAGGGCACAGGTTGGGGATTATGTAGCCGTCCAAGTGAGTTTTGTATGAAGTGTGTTCAGACTCTTTACCATTATACCTGCCTAGCATCATGGTAATGCTTGTCAGCATCTTCATGGCTTTTAATTTTCAAGTTTGATTCACTGTTACGCATGAAGCCATTACCTCCTCAGTCTGTCAATCAGAAGAACTGAAGAGGAGGAAATGCGATTTATTCAATCATTCGGGAAACAAGTAATAATGATAATAATACTAATAATAATAATAATAATGATAATAATAATAATAATAATAAAAGATCATTTCTATAGCGCCTTATCACCTAAGTCCGAAGGCACTTCACAGTGTCAGTAAAAAGACAAATATACTTTTAAAAAGAATCAACGTACATACAATTAAAATCATACAGAAGGCATAAATATTATCCATGTATCACAGATACCGTTTAAACAAATGTGTCTTCAAAAGCCTTTTAAAAATTTCATTGGTTTCAGCAAGTCTCAGTGACGAAGGGAGATTATTCTTTGAAAGTAGAGTCGTAGGATTTATTACAACAATGAAT
>JAOWAY010049121.1:0-11852 GCA_028565895.1 Goniobranchus geometricus
GAAGACCCCGAAGAAGATGGCAACAGGATATACAGGAATGGCTCAACAACGGCGTGACGGAATGTGGCAGATGGGCAAAAGACAGAGACTTCTTCCGAAGGACTGTGTGGGAGGCTACGTCCAAGTGATATGCCACAGAAAGAAAAAATAATAACAAGCTCTGACAGATAAGATGGAACCAGACCATTTAGATATTCATAAGTGATACATATTATTTTAGAATCAATGCTCTGTTTAATGGGCAGCCAGTGTAAATTTGTAAGGGTCTCCGAATTATGAACATTTTTATTATGAAGGCTCATAACTCTGGCAGCATGATTTTGAAGTTTCTGAAGCCTGGACAATTGCAATTGGGATGTTCCCATCCATAAAGAGTTGCAATAATCTAGTCGCTGTGTAATTAATGACATAATCAGTAATTTGGCAGTATTCTCATCAATAAAACTCCTACATTTCTTACATTTTTCAGATGAAAATTATGGTTGGTATTACTGTTTGTATTATTATTGTACTCATGTGATTTTCCATAGAGAGACACGAATCAAGGTGGACCCCAAGATTGTTTACAACATTAGACATTTCAACATTTGAATAACATAGATTAAAATGGTCACTATAATTATCAAAATAAGTCTTTAACAGCGTGTTGTTTCCAAAAATAGTCAAGCCAGTCTTGTCCCCATTTAGTTTTAGGTTAGTTGCCGTCATCCATGCATGTCTGCAGTGCATTCCTGTGCCTTCTTGATGGATGCCATGCCGTTTCTACTGTGGAAGGTATGTATATTTGCGTACCATTCGCATTGAGATGATACTCCTGTCGCGTTTTTCATGACCTTGAAAGGAAGCCGTGTAGAGTTTAAAAAGCATGGGGCCCGAAATGGATTTTAGGATGTACACAGGTTTTGATTTGACAGTGCACATACTATTGCAATGCATTAGAATAATGAAATAACGTATAATGTGTTATGTAACTCAACCAAAGGACGGGCCAGTTAACGTGAAGTTTCGGATTCCACCTTTCATCAGACGACAATAGATAGACAATATGCAGAACAATTACATGACACTATGGAAAGAGGTGAGTGATGTTACTTAACCCATATCAGTGAGTGTCACCTACCGTTGATACCGACGGAAAAAAAAATTCGACCCAAATAAGTAGGAAAAAATAGTGAAATAAGCAAAGTAAACACAATATATAACTAAAGGGGAAAATAAAAAAAAAATAAGCAAAGTAAACACAATAAATAACTAAATGGGAAAATAAAATAAAAATGAAAATAAAATTCACTACATAGATAAAATCGCAAAGAGTAAATGAATAAATAAATCAATCAATCAATAAATAAATAAATAAATAAATAAATAAATAAATAAATAAATGAGTAAAGTGACTAAAAACGTCTAGAGCATCCACAGCGCGTACGTGGAAAGAATGAAAGTCTGCAGAAGAGAACGTTTACGAACATGACTTGCCAGAAGGAAGACACATTGGAAAGGCATGATAGTAATTAAAATGGAATAGAGATCAGAGTGTGACCAATATAGAGATAGGATCAAAGGCACTGGAAGGGGCAGTGGAGAAGGTGGCCAACGAGGAAGGTTGAGATCGCCTGTGTGAAGATAGTACAGATGATCTAAGAACAATGAAGGCAATGTAAGAAGAGGACAGGATGTCATGGCCGTAACTAATGTGAGGTGGTGCCGTGATGTAGAAAGTTAGGATGGAAAGGAAGCAAAGTTGAGTGAAAAACGATAGGGGGGAGGGGAGAGATAGAGAGAGAGCCCCCCAAGCCACACTACTGCATATTTGTAGAATGAAAGATGTTTAAAACTAATCATAAAGGTAAATAAAACGAATAAGTCTAGGGTAAAGGGCTGACTTTCAGTCGAAAAGACTGATTATCTTTACCAGATAACGACACAATTCTGATGCTTTTGGTTGGGCCCAAAATAGTTACTAAGGGTACATAATAAAAACAATAAACCTGCTACAAGTGTTGTATTTACTATTATTGGTTATGTACATAAATTTCATTATTCTCATTATCATTGTTATCATTGTTATCCTTATTATAAATAATGGAAGTGTACAAGACTTGAGTCCAGCAGAATGAAAACAGAAAGAAGTGTGGAGATTTTGAGAAGAAAAAAAAATCTAAAAGCAACAAAGAACAATGTGTGAGGTAATTGAAATACAAATCCGTACAGATATCAAACTTTATTCTTTCATCCATCATGCCGGAGGCACACAACATAAGGTAAAAAACGGATTAATTACATAACCATCATACCTTTAGGACGAGAGTGAATGAGTGAATTAATTAATCTTAATTAATGAATGAAGGCAGGAATGAATGAATGACTGAATGAAAGAAAGAACATGTGGGAAAAAAAATTAGAAAAAGATGCGAGGGTCATTGCACTGATATTATGGGTTGGCACAATCAAAATAAATACAAAATCAATCTCTCCCTTGCTCTCCCTCATGTTTCTTCATAAAGATCATAAATGTACTGTACAAAAAAAAAGTTTACAAAAAAATTTGTATTGAGTATATTCATAAAAATAGGATGAAAGCAACATAATATTATTCATTCAGACATTTTGAGAAGATACAATTGGTAATGGATCCAGACATTGTTCCACTTATAGACATAAAGCATATGACATCATATACAGAGCCACACATCTTTCCTGTTCATAAAAGGGCAAGAAATTATGAGTTTGTAGGTTCCTTCTTAATTTTATTTGAATTCTAAGTACCGAAAACATATGATCTGCTTTCATTTAGACAAAGAACTGGACTTGACAATTCACACTATTTGTCCTCAGCTTGAGGAGCTCATAGTTGAATAAATTACTGCAAAACTCATACTAGCCTTTACCCTAATTTTAAATCACTTTCTTATGTGTATGAGTGCTGATGTTTGGTTTTGTTTTTTGTATTTTTTTCTTATATTATTTATCTGTTTTGAATTTATAGACCGACATCAACTTGAGATCTAAAAAAAATAAAATAAAATAATGTAACAACAATATATAATGAGCACTTATGGTGAAAGGACAACAAAAGCCCTGTTGACTTGAGCCTTTCAAACTAGACGTGAGAATGAGAATAGAAACACAGGATTCTGACAAACAGAAAGGAAAAAAAAAACTTGCACATCAACATTTCCTTTACCATGCTGTGACAGTCAATACAAAATGGAAAGGCCAACATGCTTCTAAAAATGATTTCCTCTTTACTTTTTTACCAAGTAAGCAGAGATTCATAACGGTCTAGCATCTTATGTATAGAGATGTTTTCTTAGTTAAACTTTCCACCATGACTTAATACCAATTAAAATAACAATGCAAAACACCAAATGAAAGAGTGAAGTTCCTTTTAAAAACAAAAAAATGACAGTGCACAACTTCAAGGCAATGCTAAACACCCTGAAATTTCCAGTTTGCTGGGTGTAGTGAAAATCTTGACACACAAGTCTTTTCAATTCATATCTTACAGTTTAAGAATTCTAATTAATTCTACATTAAGTAATGTACAAGTCAGTAACTAGAGTGTTTTGCTTATCAGCAACTGAGGGTTAAAATACTACATCTGATCTACGAGTTTAGAAACCATGTCATTTGAAGACAAACTGGATGAATGTCAAAAATTTATTCAAGCCTAATTTTAGCAAAAAATGTACATACATCAATTTATATATATATTCTCATAACACAACCTATAGGGATACAAAAGAATTCAAAAGGTCATTTTGATAAGGTGATGTCCAATTGTTGTGTTTCAGGCTTACTAGAGTGCTGTCAATTTTTATCAGAGACCATACAATTAAAAAAAAAAAAAAGATGTTATTGGTGAAATTCATGTAAACAGTACGGTAGTCAAGAAATACTAGGACAATCTCTATTGGCTAAGAGCAAAGGTGGGACTTTTGTCTTGACATATTTGAGTTTTGGTAGCTTCTCTTCATAAATCTACATCCTCCAAACACTTACAAAAATATAAATCATGAAAAAATGTTTTTCCATACCTTGCAAATTCTAGCTAAACTTTTGTATCATAACATATTAGCCATTCTGGAAGGAGGATGAATAACAAACATGGCACATAAAAAAAAAAAATCTGACATATAAATCAGAAATAATAAAAAGAAAAAAAACAACAAAAAACAAACATGTCACTTAAAATGTTCTTTCCACACTCACTGAAGATTTTTCACTGTTCCCCAAAGAAACACACAAATTTACATGCATGCATGATGGTTTGTCTTTAAATCTATTAATATTCTGTTGTCATGTTTAAAATGTTACAAGGTGAAGGTCAAGTCATCCTAGACACTGATTGTACCCCGTATGATGATGGCTTTATGAAAACAGATTATGTGCAGCCCTTTACATTGTTACACATATAATTTTACATATATATATATTGTATGTACACCTGGTTTGTAGGATATGGGGGGAGTGTGTGTGTGTGTGTGTGTGTGTGTGTGTATGAGTGTGTTAGTTATGGGAGGAAAGATATGGATGAAGTCAGATCTATTTATATATTAAAATGTTACAATGTAAATTATACTGTAAATTTGGGATGCGAGTCATGTGTAATAAATATCAGGTTTAAAGGAACTGTTTTGTTTTTGGTTTTTAATTGAAAATGCAAAGGGACAAAACTTAAGTTAATGAATTACAGTTTAGTACCAAACATATTTTTCGTTTCATGTGATCTAAGCAACAAATATAAGTGACTTATAATATAAGATAACTATGATGTATATATAAATATATATGTATATGTATGACAATAAAAATGGTAGCTCAAAATGATGAAAGCACTTCTGTATGAGTACGACTAATGCTTGCTTTGATATTTTCTGATAAGACTCCTAACGATATGTCTGCATCTCCCTTTAAAAAAACCCCCACAATTTCTCCAAAGTCTTTTGACTGAAATTCTTTTCAAAACACGTTATCATACCAACACTCAAACCCAAACAATAGTACACCCACCATAGTACACATTCTTAAATTTCAAGCTTGTGGTTTCAGTAAGTACCTGCAGCAAATTTTATTTGAATGGAAAAAATAAAGTGGTCACACTTAGAATCCTTTTTGCTAAACTCTGAACTTCTTTTCAACATCAACTGAGCATTTAAAATGAGCAAAGAAATACATTAACTTTTATTTCTACATTTCACCGTTCAGATATAAACAAAGATGGAAATCTCAAATTATAAAAGAAAATTAAAAAACAAACATACCCAAAAAAAACAAAAAAAACAGACAAACCCACCACAGAGCTAATTCCATTGTTGACTTACATTGCAACCTTGAAAAGCTTAATTTGGGTTTTTACTCTGTAGAGTATCTTGATTTTTATTATTAAAATAGTATTAATTATAAGATGTAATGGTGTTTTGTTGAAACAAATTCTACTTACTGAACTCGATTCTAATGAATTTCTACATGGACGCAGAAATATCCAAGAAATGACATTTTTATTACTTTTCGAAGCAAATTTTCAGTTTACAAAATGCAGATGAAGGAGATAGATGTATCATTTCAAAAATCTTTATCATGTGCACATTTTTGAAGTAAAACTTTGCACTAAATTTATGTATTAAGATTTTTCACCTTCTTTACAAATCTGAATCAATCAAGTTAGGATGATCGATTATTTTTGCAGAGCTGATGTTCTCTCTTCCCTGTGGTATGCACTTTATAAATTCTCTTCTATATTATAAGTTCATTCAACTTTCTTACATTCATACCTCTCCATTATCAATAAGATTGTTACATGCTAAAGAGAACCTAGATCTTACTTCATGGGATAGGGGGAAATGTCACTGCCAGGCTTTTATTGTGTAAATATGCGGTTGTATATTGTTCCACTCACGTATTTTATTATCAGTTCTACAATTTTTAAAACAAATTTTTACATATTACAACATGCATATATTTTGTCAGTGAAAAGCCCTGTAGGGCTTAATAATGCATGCACTACTCAATTAACTTCTCCATTCCATTATCATATATTTGAATTATGTAATCAGTACCAACATTAAATAACTTCTAAGTTGCATTGAATACACTCCCTCGCTTTGGCCTAAAAAACACTTGTGCATGATTTTTATCAACTTATATTAAACAAATCGAGCCATTCATAGCTATGCAGTCATCAATCTTCCCTTTTAAGTGGCTTTGTTTTATGACTTAGCAATGCCAATAAAGAAATGACCAGTCTATGTAAGTGTGTGCGACTATATCATAGAAAGATGTTGGCTAGTGGAGTCAAGAAGAATAAAAGGAAAGGGCGACTGTAGCACCAAGATAAAATGCCCTACAGCATTTATTTTTACTGATTGCAACACAAATATGACCAACACATGCCACAAGAAAAAAGGACAATAAGTCCTCTACAACTCATTATGTGTCTCAGAACCAGGCTCAAGTTTCCTTCACACCAATGACCCAGGAGTCTTTTAGTCTGTGAAACAATTAAGTCACCAGTCATAGTCACCATTTCAATTTCCCTGGCACTCAAATTAACACAAACACTAATATCAAAGCCAAACTTTCCTTCTTTCAGATTAATAACAACACTACATATTACAGTAAGCTTGTCTCTTTTGTTTATTTAAGTAGAACTAAACCATTCAGGGGAATGCAATAAATACACTAATAGTAGACCTCCATTTCAGCATAAGTATTCTATCAGTATTCTAAGTATCTTATTCAAATGTGTATTTGGATGACAAGAAGGAAATCAACAACTCCAGTATCTATGTGTGTATGTGTCCTTTATATCCATTTTAATGCTCTATTGCTCATTTCTGCTTTCATTTCTAGCCATTTTATTGCCTCAATACCTTGCCCGCAGTGCAGTTATTTTCATTCCTTTCATACTACATTTCTCATTTTTGCATTCTTTTTTACCATTTTTGTTTCTAAATTAATCATTTCAGCAGTTTTATTACTTGTTTTGTGCTATATCCATCATGTCTCCTGTTAATAAAAATTAACCTAAACAAAAGAAAGACAATGCGAACAAATGAAGGAAAAACAAAATATGTCTCTCACACAAAAAGACGTAACACAAAGGAAAACAACACACTCAATAAATTTGTCTTCTTTCCTGTTGATGCCTGAAATTTCATGTTAAAAAACACAGCAACCCCCCCTCCCCCCGATACCCATAAAATGGCTGTTAAATGGAAACGTATATGGACTTCATAAAACCAGTGAAGACCAGTTTGTTTTATATAGGGTTCAGGCTGCAAACGCGACACCTGATAAATGATAGAGAAAGCTTTTATAACTGACTGCATTTCAATACACTAAACACACACAAACATGCCCACAAAATTTAAAAAGAACCATCTCTTCCAAGACTCAGCCTCATATGTAACACTGCACTGAAGGATTGTTTTGTCTGGCTTTTGAATGATGTTCCATTACCAGCACTTCTGTATGTTAATGCCCCTGCCCTTATTACAATTCTAAATACATGCCTATTCACTCCTCCTTGTAAATATATGCTTTCAAAGAGACATGATGACAACAATATCAAGTTAATCCTTAAATTCTATCGTGAATTGAGTCTCAGCTTTAAGTAAAATATATACAAGGATTGATGGGATGTAAATCATTCTATCACACACGCAAACACACATCCAGCAAAGCACCATCCCAAACTATCTATTTTAACAAGCATAAATTACTAAAAGCACACTAAACACATCCATATGTTTGCCTTTCAAGCAGATTGTCACATTCCTCATTCTCATATAGTGTATCTAGAAAGAAAACTTTCACGTCATTAAAACCATATATGCGTAATTTTTGTGCTCTCTACTCTAACCATCGCCGACTACAAAGTGGGTCTAGGTGTTTACTTGTAAAATTAAACTAAGAACTGTAAGTAAACAAAAACCAAAATGCCACCACGAAGCCACTTCTACCCAAGCCTCATTCAAGGACACAAGGAATATCTTAAAGTATGTCATATCATAACTTTTATTATCAAATTAAGACTACTACAATGATCTTCTCATATCCCATCTTCTGCAAAACTGACATAGACAAGGGTTGTTAGCCAGACTTTTCAAGATTCATAAGAGTTTTCCGTTGTGATAAGAACAAGCATGTCAATGAAAAAATCAGCAACAACTCATTAAGTCCAGATGGGCTTTTCATCTACAATTGAAAAAAGTAAAGATAATAATTTGCAAAGAATAAGCAACACATTGACAGTCTTTATCAAAGAGGGATATTTGCAAGACAGTAATGGGATGTACGGGGGGTAAATCTATATGCAGTAAAGACCTTTGGTATCCTGGGGCTAGTTGCATGACACATTACTAAGTTGCAAACTAAAGACCTATTTTCCAACTAACTACTGTCCAGTTAAAGCTAGCCACTAAGTGCGTTGCACATGTTCAATTTACCTTCCAACTGAGTACCAGCCAACTATTGTCTTAGTTTTAAACTATGGCAGCTTAAAAGTCAACAATAAGTGGGAATACCCAAAAAAAACTATAAATAGATCTTGATTTTTTGTGTTTTTCCCATTAATCAAAGTAATGATGACTGAATCTGTCACTGCGTCACCACTGAAAACACGCCTCTGCGCAAAATGAATTTCAGATCATCTGAAACTTAAGCTTATCAAGTAGTTTGCTAGTCGCAAGGAAATATCACAAATTAAGTTCAAAACGACAGTTCAATAGAAAACAAAGCAGTCCACATGATCTGAAATAATTGCCACTGTGAATACGCTTGCAACAAGGGAAAGGACTGTGTAAGAGGACAAAGATAAATGGAGCGAGTTATCTTCACCTGCAAGGGCGCAGCTGCGGTTACGGAAATATCCTCAAACTGGTGCTGGGAAAGTTTCCAAGTGGCATGCCCATGCTGGCTTTGTTTGCCAAAATTTTTGGCATTCCCAGCTGATCAATGGCGTGGCAACCCAAGAAGGGAGCTTCGATTCTAGAGAGATGCCCAAAGAAGGTGTGATTTACATTATATAATGATGATGAGGAGGAAGATGATAACAAACATCCTCAGATCCTTAGGTCGAGATTGAAAAAGATAAAGAACAATGTGAAATGCAGATCTAAATCTATACAGATCTAGATCTATTGTGATATTGTTGGACAGCAATGTGGATTGTAAAAAAAAAAGGAAACAATGTCAAATGTAGATCTAGATCTATCAGGTTCTTGTAAAACAGCTGTTTTCATTTTCCAATGGGAGCTTGAATCTGTACTTGGGTTCCACCAATGCAGCCCACAACATTGGGCAAAACGGGCAGACGACTCATGTAGAAAATATGCGTTTTTGTTGATTAGCCTGCGCTTGATTCAGTGTTCCTATCCTCGCCTGCACAGTGCTGCAGACTGCAGACATCCGCAAAATAGTTTGATTAGACTTGTGTCGCCCACTACACTCTAAAACTTTCCGATACGTAGAAGTGAAGTGCGAGTAGTAACTGCATTTCTTGCAATAGGCAACCTCTTTGATTAAATGAGTACCCATATTGTAAATCATCTTCTAGAACCTTCACAATCTTATAGATGTCAGCACATTGAAATTTAAATCGCTGGTAAAGTTCTGCATTACCAATTCGTTCAAGAGCTGGGTAATGGTTTCGAATGACAATGCCATGAGTGAAGCCAGACATTTTATGTGAACATATTTGCCAACTAACAACATTTAATGCTGGTCAGAGTATCTCTAAATCTTGCCCACTAAACTAGTTGACAGGTATGGAAAAGACGATATATGCAACGCAGTTAATTTAACAAGGTTCTTAACGGGCAGTTTTATTTGCCAACTAAGGATTTAGATGTCAAACAGGACTTAGCGAGGTGTCGTGCAACCGATCCCTGAACAATGTCGGATGTAGACAATTTGAGATTTCATGTGATGAGATAGGTAGATTGAGGCCAATGGGTACATTTGTTTTTCTTCTAATATTGCTTGAGTGTTTCCCTTCTTATCTTAATAACTATACTTATATCCTTAGCAGTTGAGAGGTGTACAAAAAAAAACATATGGACCATATTATTCAAAGCTATAGTAATCGGCAAGAGTCTTTATATCAATGGTGATCACTGAAGGCGTGTAAGTTTCTTATCAACATTATCCTGTCAAGATCACAATCTCTATATTTCCTACTGAGTACATTCTCTGGCTGACATTCATAACTCTGTGAAGCAAACAAACTGACAGGCAAACCCACACATTCACAAAGGCAACCATCTATATCACACTGGCTGGAAGTTTGTCAAACACATCACTCTTTCCGTGCTGCACACTGCCTCTTCGCCGGGGTAAAGTTGGATGCTCTGGACAGCCATTAGTTGTAAGTAGCTCGGTGCATTCTGATGACCCTGAACTTTTGGCATACCACAAGGCATTCCTTCCTTCGTGATCTACCACTTTGACATTAGCATTGTACTGGGGATAAATATGACAGGAGAGGGTAAATTCAAATAAATACCAGTGCTCATCTAATGTTAGGCCATAAAAACAAGAAACAAACCAACAAAACACTCAACCCTTTGAACAAGTATCCTACTTCTACAATAAGAGGAAGAGGAGAATACATACTTTGTATTTTGACTAATGTTCCTAAAGGACGGCAAACTAAAATTCCTTCAATTGGCTGTACTTGACAATTGAAGAGAAGAGTTTTATTTTCCTTTTTTTTTCCTGTAACCGCAAATCAAATCCTTTCTAGCCGCAAGACCGGCGAATGCTGAGTGGGGCCTATCGTATCAATAATATTAAGTTATATGATTGATGGATGAGTCATAAAAGCAATCATATGAATCTTGTCATGTGTGTGATTTCATTTAACACTGGTAAGACAAAGAAGACTCTCTCTCTAAGTGCCGGGTCTACTGTACACATTGGCGCTCAAGAGTTTTAATCCTCCAGCCTTTCTGCCATTCTCAGGATTTGAGTTCTTTAGTAAGGCACTTTACCTTGCTTACTTTCCTCGCCTCAGGTGTAAATGAGTACCAGGCAAGAGGCAGTGAAAGATCTTGTCTAGTTGCTGGTGATGCAATTATACTGCACCACTATATACTCCCATGGGAGTTGAGAAAGAATCAGAGTGGAATGGTCTGCCCAGGGGAGATAATGTAAACTCCGTATAGCCTGTCTTTGAACTTGGACATGGATCTTACCCCTATCTTGAAGCCTGAAACCAACAACACATTGAGAAAAGTCATATGAAAAGAAGCTGAACAGCAAGACAGATAAGTCCATATGAGAACCTTCTGGGGCAGAGAAAGGTCTCAATATAGCTAACAGGCTGGATTATCTGGCAAGGATTATTTTCCAGGATTGTGTTTTCCAGGATATGGACAACCAAAAGGTACCAAGGCCTTGGAAGCTTTCAAATCATGACACAAATAAATGAATGCAACACTGATGAAGCAAAGACTAAAGTACGTCTTAGGACTTTACCCATAATAAGAGCTGGACAAAAACAACATTGCCGAGGGCAGCTGCTATGTGCAATGCTGTGCGTCCATCATCTTTGCTGTAGGGAGCGTTTATGTCTTCAGTGTCCGCATGACCTAGGATTATGATTATGTTACGGATGTCCTCACGAACAAGGGCATCTATAAGTTGCTGTAAACAAAAAGAAAGAAAAAATTTCATTAATTCAATTCAATTCAATTCAATATATATTCCATTGTCCATCCGGCGCATTGCTTTTGTTCACATGTCTTTAAAAGAAAAGAAAAAATGCTCATAAAACATATATAAAAATATGGATATGAGAGAGAGAGAGAGAGAGAGAGAGAGAGAGAGAGAGAGAGAGAGAGAGAGAG
>JAOWAY010049232.1:0-11846 GCA_028565895.1 Goniobranchus geometricus
ATCAGATATGGATCTAGATCCATTCCTAGATTCTTCTTTGATCTAGGTCTAGGTCTTGAATTTGATTTTAACTTTATTCATATTCATAATTTGATTTACAATACATTCGTCCAATCCATTCCTAGACTCTTCAGTACGAATGGGTTGTTCATATTCTTATCTAGATTCAGAGGGTAATGTTGTTGGTTATATTTATAAGATTCTCCCTTATTGTAATCACGGACAAGGTCGTGAATCCCAGCCAGTACAATATTTTGTATTTTGTACTTTGTGTTACAAAGCTGAGATCGGACCTACTTGGAACGCTATGAATTGTTTTTCTCCACTGCACCGACATGCACCATATAATTTGGCAGAAGTGGTTAAAATGTCAACGGCGGGAGACAGTCCATTAAAACAGAACTATCGCGCTGGGCCGCATCGAAAAGAGAACCATCAGGACCAAAGCGGTAGACCGTCAGTTAAAACAGAACCATCGCTTTGGACCGCCAACTAAAAGAGAACCATCTCGGTAAACAGACAATTAGATCAGGACCATAGCTGTAGACCGAAGCTTAAACAGAACTATCACTTTGGACCGCTAGCGAAAAGAGAACCATCCCGGTAAACAGACAATTAAATCAGGATCATAGCTGTAGATCGTAGCTAAAAGAGAACCATCACTTTGGACCGCCAACGAAAAGAGAATCATCACGGTAGACAGTCAATTGAACCAGGACGATGGCTCTAAATCGTCAACTGAAACATGACCATGGCGGTGGACCGCGTTAGAAAGTCAATTAAATCAGGACCATAGCGGTCCTATTATGAAAAGAGAATCGTCGCGGTAGAGTCATCTAAATGGCACCGACTAGGATATGTCTTGCAAGAATTTATGAGTTGTGACTTAGCCTCGGGCTGTCAGTGGCTACAGTAGTAAACTTAGCTCAGTCACATCAAGCAATTGTCATAATTGTGAACATAATCTGGAAAAGTGAGAAGGTTTGAAATATGAGTCCTGCTAACGCTATCCTATCTGCAGTTAAAGATCATTAAGATTTGCATTCTGAAGTTAGGTAAGATACGATACCCAGATATTTGACTCTAAGTGAGTTGGAGCAAAGTGATCTGAGCAAATTGTCAGGCAGGGAAATAAGATGTATCGTAAAGCTAAAACTCCAAGATTAAGGTAAGTCTTAGCTAGGAGTGTCATATTGTTAGAGCTGAACAAAATATAGAGCTTTTCAATAGCGCTAAATCTGTGCTCGAAGCGCCGTAAAAGACATGCCTTTTGCAACCATGCGGAGTATACAGAAATTCTGGTATTTTACAGGCGCACTTGCTCTGCTGCTGATAGGATACTCAATAATACTTGGGGGAGGGGAGCGATGAGGAAAGGCGTGTAAATAGCCTTACCCATAGACTAAAAAGCACCTGGGTGCGGCCCGGGTTCGAACTCAGAACCTCACTCTTACGTACAAGTATAACGCCTTGACACCACAACCATACTATATCTTACAATGTACTTATGTAACTCTGAGTTCGGCTCAACTTGGAACACAACAAGTGTGTTTTGTTTTGTTTTTTAATACTGCGCTCATGATCACTTCAATGGGTTGATGTGTTTCAAATGCCTTCAAGGATGCAAGAACGGTTTTGTCTGGGCACTTTACACTATTGTTTTTACATTCAGTTAAAATGCTTTTCTCATTGTATGTCTGCTGGATGGTTCCTCTTTCTTATGCCAGGCAATACACACAGCTAAGGTTTAAATCCATAATTCAGGCCTCTGGGAATTTCGGTGACCTTATATCATTATGGAAGCTTGCTCGTACCATTCTCGATACTGAAGACAGCAATCTTCTGTTCATAAGGCAAAACTCTTTTTCGTGCGTTTCTTATAAGTTAAGTCCAACTACATCCAGGTAGTGTCCCACCAATTTATAATGGGAGGCGAATCCTCCAAGCACATTTTTGATCAAAGGATGAGTTGACTCACAACGAATGCCAGAAAGGGCTCAAACTCCAAGCTCCAGTTTTATTTGTTTGGTTATTTTGTTTATTTTTTGTCCAGGGAGTCGGATAAGCTCGATCTGTATTATTATGTATGCCAGACAAAAATGTAGACATCAGAGAAATAAATATGTGCAAAGCGTTACCAAAGCATATTCACATTACAGGTATTACGTTCATAGAACTGTGCTCAGCCGAGACCATAATGACAATGACTTCACGAGAAGATGAGCAAAGGCTTAACCTAGGGAGAGTTGACTGATGCTTTGAAAAAAGAAACTTCAAAATTAAGTTTCCAAAATGTTTAACATTTAAAAAGCAACAAAAAAAAACAAACAAACCCAGCAACAACAACGAAAAACAACCAACCAACAACAAAAAACAACAAACAAACGAAAGAAGCTCAGGCTAGACTGATGTACATTCGAGGAATATCAAGAAACTCAGATGCTACAAAAAGAAGGATAAGGGGCCGTTCACAAACCATGTGGACAGTGAGGGGGGTGGGGAGGGGGGGGTTTGGTAAATGTCCACACCTTGTCCGCAGAGGAGGGAGAGGGGGTCAGCTGTTTGTCCATGTGGACAAAGTAAAAACAATATAGATCTAAATATTTTGAAATCTTTATATTTAGGGTTGTTGTTGTTTTTTCTAGAGGACAATAATTTTATCTTTTGTCACTACTGAGTGATATGTGTAGACTACTAATAGTTACTTTTGGAAATGCACACTGGATTTAAAGGTTATCTTGATATGCAACCTGAACTTAAAGGTGCACAATGTACAACTTTAGGCGGTATCAGCCTAATTTTTACCGTGGACGTCCACAGGGGGGAGTATTTGTCCACGCCTGTCCACGGGGGGGGGGTCTAAAAATGGTGAAAAAGTGTCCACATGGTTTGTGAACGGCCCCTTCCCACTTCCTGTACCAAAGTCAGAGGAAAGGGGATGGTGGTTGTCTGGGGGAAAGGTATGTTCCAAACTGGAAAGGACTCCAATTACTAAATCTTTAAATATGTATAAATTTGTATAGATTGCAAAGCACTTAGAGCTAATATATAAATGCTCTATAAATGGATTATATCGATCATTCTTATAGCTTTAATTTGGCAGTGCAGCTATAGGGTCAAGGCATTCAACTTGTTACTCAGTTACCATGAGGTTCTGAGTTTGAACCTGGGTTGTGCAGTGGCGCTATTTAGTCCTTGAGAAAAGCCATTTACGCATATTTTCTCACCTCACCCAGCTATTATTGAGAAAATGACCTTATACTGAGGAGAATCTTGCAGGTATGCCGGAGCAAGCCTGCCTGTAAAAATTTTTGCATCTCTGTATACTCCATACGGTATTGAGAAGGTGATTGATTGGAAAAGGCCTGCGGGAACACTTGTAAAGAACTGTGAGCACATCTTATAGACATTTAATGGATTTAGCTTTACATATAAAACCTCTCATTTAATTTAGTAATTATTATTATTAAGCTCCGCTGAAAAAATAAATTCTAGTCATTCTCTCAATATTTCCCTTCATAATTCTAAAAACTACAAGCCCAGGATCTGTTGCATCAAGAAGGGCATCCAGTGTAATACCCTGGCCACAAATATTATGTACACCTGCAAAATGATGAAATGTGGTGGGATACCCTTCAGTAAGCCATAAGAAAAAGACATGTATATATATTTGGTTTTATATAAACTCTAACCTGCGTATTTCAACGCTCTCGAAAAGTTCTCCCATGTCAAACAGGATATTATGGTGTAAAAAAACAGTCTTAAGATCTTTTTATTTCTCAGGAGGCAATAAAGAAATTTATATATTTTTTGTTAACATGTTATATCACAATTATAGTGAGGTGCTGCCATTAAACAAAGTTATAATTTGTACTTTAAAAGTTGATTAATAATCTATTTTAAACAAGGCAACAAGACATTTTCAAAAAATCCTATATTTGACATTGACTCAGCTTCTGTATTCTCCCAAGAAAAAGTAAAGCTGTCAGGAATTGATACTGATCACCAAGTGAAATTTGACATCCGTATTTGGACAAACTTTTGAAATTCTTTACAGATTATCACAAGCCTTTCTCCAAGATTTGGTAACTTTTAAGATTATCATACAACTTGAGAAACAAATGCAAAAAATATGTCCAAACCCAGAATGATAACAAATGGGAACAAATCTTATAAGCATTCTGTTGCAGTTCTGTGGAATCAAGTATACCATAGAACACTTACAGGCCACTTCTAATTTTAGTCAAGTTAAAAGTCTGTTTCAATGTGGGAGGGGGAAAATGTCACTGTAAGGCTTATTTTGTGTAAATGTGCAATTGTATATTCTTCCACTCTCTTACTGTATTATTAAATCTGTAATTTAAAAACTTTTCAGTGTATTATAATATAACAAGCGAAAAGCCTTAAAGGGCTTATTAATACTCCAATACATTACTATTATATATATATTTGTATTTTTAAATGAAAGTATAATCCCAACAATAAATAAATTTGAATTAACATTACAAGACAACAATAGAATAGCCAATAGTTCTTTCATTTAAGCCTACACAGTACAACATTCACTTTTGTCAACATTGCCAGAATAAAACACATGTTTTTCATTCAGGCAATGTTGACAAAATGCCTTGTTTCTTCTTAAGTCACATCCCTACAGAATGAAAATAATAGGTGTAATATGAAATGAGCTTTCATACAGGAGCACAACAATGAAATGTGATACTGTTGAAAAAATAAAGAAATTATCTGAAAAATGTCCACATAAAGTGAAGTAGACAACAGCTGTACATGATTGACCAGCCCTGTCATTGCTTAGCTTTTGCAATGATATGACTGCAATTAGTGTTGTTGTTGAAACTTGGAGGGAAAGCCAATTGGATATATATAAAGGCCTGCCGTTAAGTGAAGGCTAAAGGCATTTTGCCGTTGTGCCCTGGTCATTTGCTGTGATGCCTCACGAAAACTGGAAAAATAAAGGCACTTTTAGACCTCGCCTTTTTTGTGGTGGGATTTTCTTTTTTTAAAAAATCAATCTAATAATCAAATTGCGCTCCGCTGAAATGTGCGGTGTTTCCGTACGATTTAAAACGAACATAATACCAATCTGTCAGAAAGCTCGGAAAATCTTAACGTTAAAATGCTCCCATAAATTTCTCTCGTGCACTATGATTTTTTTTTTCTCTTATGGCTATGAGGATGTCCATTATTGATTGTTGCACTCAGCTCACGTCATGAGTCCCAAAAGAGTGGCAAGTCTTCGCCAGAGATGATCAGAACCACAAAGCAAAGAAGTCTATGAAGTGAGCAATTAGTAAAAAAAAATCATCATTTCACACACATGTGGTCAACTTGGCTCCATTTTGGAGGTATTACCCATTTCAACAGCACATGTTGAGCGTAAGTTTCCTTTATTAAAAAGAATTTTTGGGTACTGGAGACACTCCTTGAGATTGCAGATGTCTGAGCACTTGATGTTCATTTGTTCAAACGGGCCATCATTGGCAACCTTTGATCCAAAAAATAGTAAGATTGGTGTTTGCGACAAAAAGGAGGCCAGACAGGTCTTCCTGGTACAAAGAAGAAGAGACAGAAGGTGAAGATGAAAAGGACTCTGACTCTGAGGAAGAAATTGTCCTGTCAGTTTCAGAATAATTTTGTGGAAGTCTTTGGATTTCTCACTTATCCATCCATTGCCAACATTTTCTTTTATTCAGTTTGTATGACTGTGACCTTCAGTCTTGTCACTGCAAAGGACATTGCAGTTAGTTATTGTTCAGTTTATTCCCTTGCCTCTGAAACATTTTTTTCTGATCATACTATTTTACCTCATATTGAAGCATTTTTAATTTGTAATTCATAACTTGAGTTTTAATTTCTCTATTTTCTGGTCAGACATAGCTGCAGTTGATTTCTAATCTAGTCATAAGTTTGATTTGAAAAAACATCAACTTTTATATACTGTTGTTTTTTAAAATCTGATTCCACAGTGCTGAATATTTGTATTTGAGCCCTAGTGGCTAGTTTTGTCTAATTTTGATTCAACTACCTTTATGTGAGTGAGAGAATGTGTACAGAGATTTTGTAAAACAATGTGAAAAACTTGTTTTTAAAAAAAAATGCTTTTCAAATAAAACAGTCCTTTCCCACAGTGTCATTTTTACACACATATATAATTTACAGTCACTTCAGTACTGCCGAAGAGTGATCCTCTTTCTTTTATATCACTTTTCACCTAGAAGATTTAAAGGAAGTCAATAAAAACAGTTCTTTTTGAAAACCTTTTCAGACCGATTTGTTTCCTGCTTATGGATCGACTTTTCTATGTATTTGCAGTGCGTTTTTATGATTTACAAAAAATGCCTTGATGCCCAACCAAAGTGCCTTCATGCCCTCATAATTTTGATTTTGTAAAGGCAGTTTTTGCCTGCCCTCTTAAAGGTCTCATGGCAGGCCTGCATAAATATCGTTGCCATTTTCTCATAAACATACAATTCCTCCTGAGAAGTAATTCTATACTTACCGTATTTGGATTGATAGATGGGAACATGTTTTTAAAGGTGACATTCATGAGTTTACTCTCCATTGCGTCAGAGGGTATGTTTGTCACCAACACAGCATAATTTGAAAAAATGGCAGAATCTACATCTGGATGCCTTTGGGCTGAAAGCACGTCTCTTGTTAGGCAAAATTCATTCACTTTGAAAGTCAGTGTAGGGCCTTTTGGTACACAAATCAAGCGAAGGTAGGTTGCGACCTCTGTTTTTGTAAGGACAATAAAATGGCTGACATGCAAAGATCCAGCAACAGTCAAGAAATCCTTCATCACATTTTTCTTTCGAACCTGGAGAAATTACAAAAATATTTTACGACAATATATTCTTCTCCTGGATTAATACTTAGTTGTTTTTATGATATACATTTAAATGAATATCTTTAGTCCACAAGTTCTGAGAGAAATTTCCATACTTGCATGCAAAAACTGTCTCTCCTTCACTTCCCTCAAAAGAGTATTTCTCCCTACCTGTCCTCATAGATCCAAAAACAGATTTCTTTTAAAGCCTACATCATTTACTTAAGAGCCCTTACAAATATGCCTATCCTCAAACTCAAAAAGAATATGGCAAAAATAATTACTCTTCCTTGAGACCGCTATGCAACATACAAAAAGGACTTAAGTTTTATAAACATACCTGCCATTCACTTCCATTGTCAAACAGATGCAATTATTGGATTATAAATGTACATGACAGTGCAATTGCACAAACTTCGCAAACAATTATAACATGACAATATAAAAACTATGGGAAGACTCCACTTTACATTTCTGCAGCATAAAGCTTTATTCATCTATAATTTCAAACTTTACTACACTCTAGTGTATGAATTTAATCTTTCTTGAATTATTTTTTTTCCTTTTAGACACATATAAAGAGAATCATGCACTACATTCTTGTAGCTATGATCATAAATTATTGTACAGACAATGAGGTGATATTGAAATTCATTATCTAAAACAGTGGAGAAAGGAGATAAAAGCAAGATGTTCCTCATGTGCATGGATCAAAAATAGGGGTTGATTACATAGGAAGTGCTCAGTTCTGTGTCAAAAAGTCGTTAGGTCTCTATATGAAAGACATTTTGATTTTATCTCCAGATTAAGGTTTCATGTACAATAACATCTGTCATCGTTATGAAAGTCAGCAGTTATTTAATCTTTTTTTCTCCTGCTAAAAATTTAGTTTAGAAAGTCGTTGCAAGAGATATTATAATAATCTAATTACTCTTTAAGCTTTTGCTTCCAGACATTTAAAAAAGTCCTAAATGAGAGATTTGCAAAGTGATGGCAATGTAACGTATTATGTACTGCTTTTAAAAAGATTCAATTCATATGGACTGAGAGTTGTGAAATATTTTATGTTATAAGCTATTAATGAATTATAGAAAAAGGGTGGCTCATTCTTAACAAAATGACACTTAAAAGTAACTCTACCAAACTGAGGTAAACGGAAAATGGGAAGAGCAGAAATCGTTCGACAATTACTGTTCCAATTTTCAATAAAGTCAGCGACAACTTAGGTTTGTACCACAGTCAGGGTAAGAAACTTCTGGAAGTCATTCATGTCAAAGTAACTGTTTCATCTACATGTCTTTGTTTGTTGCCTGATGAAGGGCGAGACCGAAAACGTCACATCTCCTGTCCTGTTTTCACAGTTGAGGTCTATCAATTCTATATATATTTCATAATTATTTTTCAATATCTTAACTCAACAGTAGCTTACAGCTATTACCTAGAGTAATCAAGGTGAAATATGGTGGAATTTATTGCTTTTTCTTGAATGTATGCAATAATTCCGGTTTGGGGTTTTTTTTTGTTTTTTTTAAATTAGTTTCTCAATAGACTTTTTTTAAAGGAATTCACAGAACCCCACCTTCAGTTGTGTTGCTGTATATGGCTCCATAATTTTACGAATGTCTGAAACCAATTCCTTAACAGTCTTCCCAACATGTCCACGATGAAATACAAAAGAATGGGGTGCTTTTGTATATTCCTGCTCTCGGACACTAACATCCTGCGTTGCACGTGCATTTCGAGCTGACTTTCCAATTTTCTGTGAGATTAAAAGATTAGATTTAAAATATACAAGAATGTTCTTATGATCAAGCACTGGTTTAACACCTAAAGAGTTCTAAAAATAGCTTCCGATTTTTTCTCGGAATCTCGAGAAATTCGCGGACCTATAAAATCTGACTATTTCCGATTGTTGAATAGCCAATTACTATTTACGGAAAAGTGTACGTCTGGGCCAACTTCTAGTCATGCAAATAGTAACCGACAACACGATGATGTGCGTTAGGCCTAAAATAATAGTAATTAGGCCTACATTACTTTTAAACAGAGCCTCCGTGCGCTTTACTTTGTTGGAATAATAAAAGCAATTGACTTTGATAGTGATTGGACTGGACTATTTACGATTAAATAAAGAGCACAGAGTGAGGCATTACAAAGACAGGCATCATAGTGGGAAAATCTGAAATCAGAGAAAATCTGAGCGATTTACATCCCTGTTATTTGCCGCCACCTCATGAGCCATTTTGAACAACACAATATCCTTACCCACAGGAACCATGGTCTCCGTTCAGGCTTCTCCTGCGAAACACAGCACCTCACCACTAACCACGACATACTAACCTCTTATGACGCCGGGAAACCAGTTGACGTGGCCGTATTAGAATTTTCAAAGGCCTTTGACACAGTCCCCCACAAGAAACTACTCCATAAACTCGACCACTATGGCATTAGAAGCCCTCTACATGCCTGGCTCACCACCTTCCTCACTAAGCGAAACATGAAGGGGAGTCATCCGATGCAGTCGCTGTGGAGTCAGGAGTCCCTCAGGGGACAGTATTGGGACCGATATTGTTTCTCTGTCACAGCAATGATCTGCCTACCAGTGTCAAGTCACAGGTGAGACTCTTCGACGATGACTGCTTGCTCTATCATGAAATTAAAAACTTCACTGACCACGTAGCGCTCCAGGACGACTTCCTCCAACTAGAAAAAAGGGCAACCAACTGGGGCATGTGTTTCAATGCCAAGAAATGCTACATCCTGTCTGTCTAAACTTCATCTTTCTTCTTCTACAACCTGAACAACACCATTCTCCAACAAGTGCCCCACAACCCCAATCTCGGTATTCAGTTCTCAGCAGACCTCAAATGGCAGACCCACATATCAAGCACCAGCAAAAGAGCCAACTCTACATTAGGCTTCCTGTGTAGGAACTTATGGAATTGCCCCCAGAACTGTCGTTGTACAGCATATCTTGCCTTAGTACCCTCCACCCTGGAATATGGATCTATCATCTGGGATCCCTATACCAACAAAGAGACTGAACACCTTGAGAAAATCCAGCACCAAGCTGCCCAATTCATAACTGGGGACAACAGGTCGAGAGAACCAGGCAGTGTCACCAAGATGCTATCCAAATTACAGCTACCTTCACTCCAAGACTGACGCAAACACCTCCGACTGGCCTTTTTCTTCAAGGTGGTAGAGGGGCTGGTACCTACCAGCACTGCCTGCTGACAGATTTCTAAACGCTTTCAGTGGATAGGCTAGCCAAAGTCGTTTTTGAATCTTTCTTTCCCTCTGGTTATTGTTGTTGACTATGAATTAATTTCTAGGCCTACTTTTCTGTATTCTGGAATTCAGGTAGTCGGAACTTCATGGCGAGGCCCTTGAACTCGTATAATTGAATTCGGATCTCTTATCTTAAGTGGGCCTACATTATTTTTAAAAAGAAAGTTGTATGGAATGCCCAAACCCGGATGTATGTATGTGTAAACTACTAATAGGAGACCAATATGTGTAACCTGTAAACAACTAGCCTAATACGAGGTCATAACCGTTCGTAGTAACCCCGACTGAGATGGCAACCGGCTGAGAATAATATCAGTTTTATTCTCAGCTGGGCTGAGAATAACGGCAGCCTTATAAGTAAGCATCCACAATAAATTGAAGCGAGAGTTGTGATCGTTTGACAAACTTTAGATGTCCAGGCCTATGATATTAATGTATACACGTCGTAGTCTTCTTTATTTCTATTTTTATGTTTTATTTTATGCTTTTTTCTTTGCTTGTTTTGTTTAAAAGATTACAGATATGTAGACTTTTCTTTAATCTATACTGGTCTGGGTCTTCTCGTAATGACTAGTCTAGGACTGTGGTAGTTATACTGATACCTCGTCTTCCGGGTTTCAGATTATTATGACTATGACATGACGCTGTACAACCTTACGATTTGTCAAGATTTCTATTCATCGGCCCTGATTTTCCGAAGCAAATCTGCGAAAAAACAACAACTTATTAGTAAGTCAGAGGTTCACCATACAAAGGCTTACCGGGGTCAGAATGCGTGAAAAATCCTAAGATAAGGATGACATACAATCGAGGAGCGCTTCCCATGACCGCCATGTTTGGCATGTCCAATCCTAGTCAAGGTGGATTTACCGAACATTTTACCTGCGGTTCTGCGCCCCAACCTCACTTGAGAAGAATCGATACTGTAACATGAATTTTCAATGGCATGAAGAAAACGATGTGTTATTATTATCATAAGAATAATAATTATTATTATTCCTTATTGTCATTTAGATATCTCAACGTAGTAATTGAAAGTATTAAGAACTTAAAATTCATAAAATCAAATGAAAAGACAGATTCAAGATGAAAAAGAAAGTGATATGTCGGACAAGTAATCGAACTCTCTAAAACGCATGTTTTTGAGGAAGTCCATGCAGGTGCATGACCTATTTTCAAAACGGTTAAATAGCATACCTACGTCTTTTTTCTTATACTGCATCACTTCATGTGCATGTGGGGAGAGAAAAATCAAAGCGAATGATTCTTCGTGAAAGGTGGAATGGAAGATAGCTTTACACAAGAGAGGAAAAGGGAGCCTCTCCTTTTAATCATCTCGGAACTGTTTTCATATCAAATTTGTTTAGTTGTGTTAGGGTGGATGTATGTGCATGTATATGTTTTGTTTCCTTTCGTTTTTAAGTTGTTTTGTTGTTTGTTATTGTAGGGTTGGATTTTGTTTCTTTTTGGGAGCGGGGTTGTTTTTGTTTGTTTGTTTTTGTTTTGTTTTTGTTCCGTTTGTTAGTTGATTTTTGGAGGGGGTGTTATTTGGTGTACCTTCTTTCTTTCCGCTTTTTGTACCTTCTTTCTTTCTTTCTTTCTCTCTTACTCTCCTTCTTTCTTTCTTTCTTCCTTTCTTTCTTTCTTTCTTTTCTTCTTCTTCTTCTTCTTCTTCTTCTTCTTCTTCTTCTTCTTCTTCTTCTTC
>JAOWAY010049343.1:0-11837 GCA_028565895.1 Goniobranchus geometricus
ATATAGATAGATATAAAAATGAATAAAAGTCAAAGAAATCCATTAAAACTTCAACCCTACAAGTACTTTAAGAGCATCATACATTCTGGTGCATCATAAGGGCAGTAAAAATTGGAGACAGATAATGGAGACAAAGATGAAGAAAGTAAATAGAATACCTGAAACATGCATTGAAGCAAATTCCTTTTAAAATATAATTTTCCAAAAACAACAATTGATTCAAACTACATTTTCTGAAGACTCATTCAGTATTGAGCAACTGTGTGCACCTGCACATAAAAACCTTACAAAATAATACTTGTTTTTGTACTCAGAGGTCATCTTAGTGACCATGGAAAGGGTAAGATGAACCACGTTTAAAGTGAGGGGCAGGTCATAAGTAGTAGAAAAGATTTTAAGATGAGGAAAAGAAGTTGCTAAAAAAGGAAACAGGCATTTACAATAAACAATGGGTATACTGAACTACAAAGCAATTCAAGAAAAGTAAAACCTACACGGAGAGCTGATTTACAGATTTAATAAAAAAAAATCATCTCTCTAAAAAACACAACTAATTTCAAAGGCCATTAAGCCCCAAACTATGCAAGTGCAAGCGATAACCACTGAAGACTTTCTATCACCCTTTGTGTAAAAAAGACTGAGTCCATCTAGATAGCAAGTGATCCTGATATTTTTAAGTCATACAATGCCATGCTCATGAATGGGGAATGCCATTAGCTGCTGAATAATGCCTTCTTCCCTTTCCAAGCAAAGCTCTTCCCTCTGAGGGTACAAAGGAGAGCCTAACACCATTGACAGAAAAAGACAGATGAGAGAAGCTCTCACTAAACCATTAGCAGCCTCTTATTGATGCATGCATGAAGAGTACTCTCAACTCACAATAGGCGTCTTCTACATCCTCATATTTGAGGACCCCGGAACTTACACAGGAATAATAAAATCTTAAAAAGTAGTTATCAATCAGCTTTCATTTAACTTCCCTTCCTTCAAGTACATTTAAAGGTATTTGATGAAATGAAAAAAAAAAACCCACTAAGTCACTAAGAATAAAGTTTATTATTATCAGAGTGCCTAATTGTGACAATTGCAACCTTAAGTGTATACTCACTCACACACAAAAATTAACTCATTTAAAATCCCCTAAAACAAAACAAATGCAAAACAATGCAGCCAGCTAGTACAGTCTGTCTTCATTGCCATCTCTTCATTTCAAACGTCTTGGTTTCCTAAGATATATGCTTTCTCCTTACCTGTACAATTTCTATCATCTATCAGTGAGGGCTTTCTTAAAGTAAAGGGTTTGTAACAGACTCCTGTCTTCTAATTTGTATCTGTCTCTGGCTTCTCCAACAATTTAAGAGCCTCTGTCATCTCGTTTCGAATCATTCATGTTTCCTTCTCGCTCGTAAGCTTTTTATTTGTTTGACTCTCACCTCTGTTGACATCGACATTGAGAGCCATCAGGCAAATCACAACATCAGGTAAGTTATTGGCACAGGCAAACATCAAAGCTGTCTTTCCATACTTATCCACGGCTTTGACATCAACATTGTCTTGCATGATAAGCTTTCTTGCCACTTCAGTTTGGCCTCCCTCACAGGCAGACATTAGAGCAGTCATGCCATCCGTATCGGTAAGGTTAACATCAATCTTTTCAAAGGCAGTCAGTCTTGTAACAACATCCCTTAAGCCTCGTCTACATGCATACATTAGAGCAGTCATTCCTCTTTTATTGGAAACATTTACATCAATTTTATCATCAAATTCAAGAAGCCTTAAGGCAACATCACCTAAGCCACTCTCACATGCAGTCATTAAAGCAGTCATTCCTGTTTTACTGGCAGCATTCACATCAATTTCATGATCCTGTCCAATCAGTTGAATAGCAATATCACTTAGACCTCTCTGACATGCAAACATTAAAGCAGTCTGTCCATCTTTACTGGCTGCATTCATGACAATGTTGTGACGCTCAATAAGCCTTGTGGCAACATCTTTCAAACCTTTTTCACAGGCAATCATTAAAGCTGTTTTTCCATTTTTATTGGCTATGTTTAAATTAATGTCATCAAACTCCAGAAGCTTTATGGCAATGTCATTTAGTCCTTTCTCACAGGCACACATCAAAGCTGTGTTTCCCTCTCTGCTCACCACATTCACATCAATGTTATCAAAATCAGTAAGCTTTAATGCAACACTGCTCAAGTCTTTCTCACAGGCAAACATCAGTGCTGTCTTTCCACCTTTATTGACAACATTCACATCAATTTTATCATCAGACTCAAGGAACTTTAAAGCCAAATCCCTCAATCCTTTCTCACATGTAAACATTAAAGCTGTTCTCCCGTCCTTTTCTGTTGCATTCAAATCAATATCATCTCGATCAATCAGCTTTGTGACAACATCAGAGAGGCCCTTTTTACAAGCATACATGAGAGCAGTCATACCAGAAGTATTGGAAACATTTACATCGATATGCTTTAATGCAATCAACTTCATAGCAATATCAACAAGGCCTTTGTCACAAGCATACATTAAAGCAGTTATTCCATCTCTACCAGAAACATTTACATTGATGCTAGAAAATTCTAAAAGTCTTGTTATGACATGAAACAAGTCTTTCTTAAAGGCATAAATTAGAGCAGTCTCTCCGTTTTTGTTAATGGCATTGATATCAGTCTTGTCTACTCGTAAAAGTGTTACGGCAACATCAGCTGAACGCATTTCAATTGCATGCATTAAAGCTGTCATTCCATTTTCATTGGTGACATTGATATCAATGTCATGCAACTCAAGAAGTTTTGTCACTATATCAGTAAGGCCATTCCTGCAAGCATACATTAAAGCTGTCTCTCCCTCTTTATTGGCCATATTAACATCAATATTTTTGGAGTTCATAAGCCTTGTTGCCACATCACCCAAACTATTTTGGCATGCCAACATTAGAGCTGTCATTCCTTTATCATTAATACAATTCACATCAATGTTATCTAATTCAAGAAGTTTTACTGCAACATCAGAGAAGCCAAAGTGACATGCATACAAAAGTGCAGTCATTCCATCATTACTGACAAAATTAACTTGTAAGTTTGAGATTTCTATGAGTGTCTTCACAATCTCTACATTATGCTCCTCACATGCATACATTAGAGCCGTCTTTCCTTCTTTACTGGTGATATTAATGTCAAGGTAAAACAACTCCGTCAGTCTTGACACAACATCAGGCACTCCATTTTGACATGCAATCATCAGTGCTGTCTTCCCATATTTATTGGTCAAATTGATATCAATGCCATCTATCTGGGTAAGGCAATGTACAACATCAGTATGACCCTTCTGACATGAAAACATCAATGCAGTCATTCCATCCTCGTCAGTTGCGTTAACATCAATGTGGTCAAATTGAACAATACAAGACAAAATGTCTGTTAGACCTGACTCACTGGCATACATTAACACTGTTTTTCCCTTCTGATTCGAAACATTCACATCAATATTTCTCACTTTCATGAGTCTCATGGCCACATCAATTGCTCCCTCCTCACATGCATAAACTAAGGCTGTCTTTCCATAATGATCTTTGACATTTGCATCCAAGCTGAGACTTGTGGAAAGCAGATCTACAATGTCCAGAATGCCTTTTTGGCATGCATACATAAATGCTGATTTTCCATTAGCATTAAGAGCATTGATATCAATATTCTTTAATGTCAAAAGCCAGCTCACAATGTCAGGACTACCTATCTCACAAGCATACATTAAGGCAGTCTTTGCGAAGTTGTCCTTTGCATTTACATCAATGCTTGGTAACTGAACAAGCTTTCTAACAATGTCACTTCTTCCTTCTTGACATGCATACATCAAAGCTGTTTTTCCATTTTTGCCCACAGCATTTACATCAATAGCCTCCAATTCAAGAAGTTCATTAAGAATCTCCAACTTTCCACATTGGCATGCAAACATCATGGCAGTCTTCCCATTATCATCCCTCATGTTAACATTGACATGACTCAATTCAACAAGTTTCTTGACTGTTTCAACTGACCCATACTGACAGGCAAACATCAAGGCTGTCGTTCCAAACCAATCCTTTGCATTCGGGTCAACATCTTTAAAACCAATAAGTTCTTCCACTACATTGCTTTGGTCCATCTGGCAAGCAAACATCAATGCTGTCTGTTTGTTACTGTCAAAAGCATTGACATCAATATTGTCCAACTTGAGGAGCATGCTCACAGTACTGGCTGTGCTTTCGTGACACGCATACATAAGTGCAGTCCGCCCTATCCCATCTCTGGTATTTATATCTATCTTGTCTGACTCAACAAGTCTGGCAACACAGTCATTGTTACCTCCCTGACATGCATACATTAATGCTGACATTCCCCTTACATCCTTGGCATTAATATTAGTGTCATGGAAACCTATGAGAATTTTCACGACATCAGCATGGCCCTTTTCACAAGCATACATCAATGCAGTTTTTCCTTTGTCATTTGCAGCATTGATCTTTATTTCATCAACTCCAAGAAGCTTTGTCACAACAGTTACACTGCCTGCTTCACATCCAAGCATCAATGCTGTCATTCCCATATCATTTTCTGCATTTATATCACTGGCGACTGACCCACTGACGCTCATTAGAGAACCAGTTTTGTCCTCAAGAATTGGAATGTCTGGTGCAGAGCATTCATCACGATCAGGACAACCAAGTACAGTACTATCATTGAGAGCATCCTTACTATGAAGCGCATTTACGATGTCTGTCAAGTCCTTGTCCAAAGCAAACTTGAGTGCGTCTCTTCCAAACCAATCCATAATGCTGATATCTATGTTTTTCAGCTCAACAAGTCGGTTCACAATTTTAGTGTTACCTTCCTGGCAAGCATACATTAATGCAGTTTTTCCGACTCTATCTATCGCATTCACTTCAATTGTGTGCAAATCAACAAGGACATTCACAATATCCAATTTGCCCTCTTGACAAGCATACATTAATGCAGTTTTTCCACTGCCGTCTGAAGTATTTACATTAATTTCATGAGAATTAATGAGTCTGCGCACAATGTTATTGCTGGTAGTGGAAATACCATGCTTACAAGCAAATATTAATGCATTTTTCCCCTCAATATCCTGAGCCTTCACATCAATTCTATCAAACTCCATAAGTATGTTAACAATACCAACCCGGCCTGTTTGACATGCATACATTAAAGCAGTTTTTCCTTTATCATCTGCAATATTAACATCAATGTTATGCATCTGAAGAAGTCGGTTGACAACAAATGAATCACATTCTTGCAATGTTGTATTGACTTTTTCATACATTATTTCAGAATCATCATTTACATGATCTCTATCTTTGAAATATCTGTCTAGCATATCAATTTCCAATTGTGGCTTTGTTTTAGAGATTTCAACAGCAAACTGTTTCTTAGTGCTGACTAATTTTCTTATTTCTTTGCATGCGAGTATTAGAGCTGTTTGTCCATGCACATCCTGAAAGTTTACATCAATGTATTTTGACTGAAGAAGAACATTCACAACACCAAAGCCATTAACCTGACAGGCATACATTAATGCTGTTTTCCCTTTCTTGTCTGCCACATTGACATCAGTGTCTTGATGGTCAAAAAATAAATCCCCAGATAATGGTTTTAGCACTGTGATTCCATAAGTGCCTGATACACCTTTATTCAAGCAGTCTGACATAACTACATTGCCATCTTGATAAGCAAGAGATAGGGCTGTCCTTCCTAACCAATCAGTATTATGAATGTCTATTTCATCCAGCTTCATTAGTCTGTTAACAATCTCAATTCTGTTTTCTTGGCATGCAAACATGAAGGCAGTCTGTCCATTTTTGTCCCTGGTATTCAGAGCTAAGTTGCCCAGTCTAAGGAGGATGCTAACAATGTCTGCATGACCTTCTTGGCAAGCATACATCAACGCTGTCATTCCAAACCCATCTATGGCATTGATCTCAATGTTGGGCAGTGCAACAAGGTGCATTACAATATCTTTCTTGCCCCCATGACAAGCAAACATTAAGGCTGTTTTTCCATTTCTATCTCTGGTATTAGGGTCAATGTCCTTTAAGTTGGTCAGATTCTTTACAATGGCATTGCTGTCTCCTTTACAAGCATACATCAGTGCAGTCATTCCACTGTGATCCTCTATGTTAGCCCAAATATTGTCTTCGTTGACCAGTTTATCTACAATTTTTAACAGCCCTCTCTGGCATGCATACATTAATGCTGTCTGCCCATTCTTATCCTTTTTATTCACAAACTCATTTTCTAAATCAAACCTTTTGGAGACAACCCGGGAGGCAAGCAGATTTAATTCCATTTCAAAATCTTGTTCAGAAAGAAAACCTTCATCACTATCACGAGAAAGAAGTCGTTGAACAATATTCACATGCCCTGCTTCTATCGCCAGCATCAGTGGAGTTCTTCCTTTATTATCTTTGATATTTATATCTGGCTGACCCCAATGAAGAAATCTATCTACCCATTCTAAATGTCCATAGAGGCACCCTATCATCAAAGCTGTTGTGCCCTGATGATCACAGCAATTCAAATTGATTCCAGTCCTGACAAGATATGCCAAACAATCAACATTACCACCAACTGCTGAATACATAAGTGCTGACCATCCATTGTAGTCTCTGGCATTCAAATATGTAAGTGGTGCCAGGTATTTCACCAGCTTGGCATTTCCATTCAACGATGCTAACATTAAAAGAGTGACTCCTCTCCTGTCCTTCGAATCAAGCTCTAAATTTGTCAATGTAAAAATATATGTGTGTACACTGACCACTTGAGAAATACAAGCGTGCATGAGGAAATTTCTACCTTTACAGTCTGTGGTAGTGATATCCACGTCTGGGACACGAAGTAAAATATCTACACATGCCTGACTACCTTGACTGGCAATCATCAGGGCACTTTCTCCACACTTATTCCTCATGTTAATTTCAATCTTTCTGTTATCAAAAGATTTATGTCTGGAAATGGTCATTTTTGCTGGTGCATCCCCCAGTTGTGCCATGGCAGATTGTTCTGTTGTACCTAAATTCACAAGCTCCCACACACATTGAGCATGCCCATATCTGCAAGCCAACATTAAAGCAGTTGTCCCATCATTTGCACTAAAATTCAAATTAATGTTTTCAACCTCAACCAGACAATTTACACATTCAACACACCCATTCTGACATGCATACATTAGAGATGTCATTCCATCTTTTGTCATGGCATTAATGTTGAGATCCTGCATCTTGACAAGATAAATCACACACTCAACACGGTTTTTCTGACATGCATACATAAGGGCTGTCATTCCATCTTTTGTCACAGCATTGATGTCGGAATTTTCCACATTAACAAGATGATTCACACACTCAACATGGCCTTCCACACATGCATACATAAGAGCTGTCATTCCATCTTTTGTTACAGCATTAATGTCAAGCCTCTCCACCTTGACAATATGACTGACACATTCAACATGGCCTTTCTGACATGCAAACATAAGGGCTGTCATTCCATCTTTTGTCACAGCATTGATGTCAAGGTTCTCCACATTAATAACATGATTAACACATTCAACATGGCCTTTCTGACATGCAAACATAAGAGCTGTCATTCCATCTTTTGTCACAGCATTGATGTCAAGGTTCTCCACATTAACAAGTTGATTCACACACTCAACATGGCCTTCCATACATGCATACATAAGAGCTGTCATTCCATCTTTTGTCACAGCATTGATGTCAAGGTTCTCCACATTTACAAGATGATTCATACACTCATGACGGCCATTTTGACATGCATACATAAGAGCTGTCATTCCAGCTTTAGACATGGCACTGGTGTCAAGCTTCTCCACACTGACAAGATGACTCACACATTCAATATGGCCTTTCTGACATGCATACATAAGAGCTGTCATTCCATCCATTGTCACAGCATTGATGTCAAGGTCCTCCAATTTAACAAGATGATTCATACACTCATGATGGCCATTTTGACTTGCATACATAAGAGCTGTCATTCCATCCATTGTCACAGCATTGATGTGAAGGTCCTCCCTCACAACAAGAAGATATACACAATTAGTATGACCATTCTGACAAGCATGCATTAAAGCCGTCAAACCATTTCTAGATGTAGCATTTATATCAGTGTCCTTGACTTTGATGAGAACATTTGTACAATCAGCATACCCATTCTTACAAGACAGCATTAATGCTGTCAGTTGATCATCCTCTGCATGAAGATTCCTCTCTAAGTCATTTATTTGAGATAAATGATGTACAGGATGGACAGATTTACTAAAACCATTATACAATGTTTCCATCCATCTATCTTCAGTCCTTATATTAGCATCAGTATTCTTCTTAAGAACAAGACGGACTACACATTCAAAATGCCCCTTTTCACTTGCTAACAAAAGTGCTGTCCGACCATCTTTTGCTCTTGCATTTGTATCAATGTTTCTTGCCTGTAAAAGTCGATCCACACATTTATCATGGCCATTCTGAGAAGCTCTCATGAGAGCTGTTTGTCCACACATATCCCTTGCATTGACATCAATATCACAATGATTCAACATTAAATCTAGTAACTGATAATCTCCACTGAAACTTGCTATTAGGAAAACAGAAGTGTATATGTCATCTGAAATGGTCTTCAAAATTCCAGGTTGTTCTTTTTCAATAGTTTTGCGGCAATCCTCAAGAATGCTTTCCAAATTCTCGCCAATAGCCATTGTTTATTCAGTTCAACTCAAACCGTCAGTGCCCTAAAAGATTTATGAAGCTTTGACTTCACAAATTAATTACATTCTTCATACCAAGCAGTTTCCTCAGGCATACAAGCACAATGTCCACCTCAAGGCCAAAGAAAGGAACCTGAAAATAATATTAAAAAAAAAAAGCAAACTTCAGTTAATAAATGAAGGCAACATAGTTATTGACATTTTGAGTCTTTGAATCTTGAGAAGTGTTAAAACAAGTCACGTAATTCCTTTACCATGGATAAGTTGCTCTTCACTTTCAGCCTGTGGCACATGAGCAGTCTTCAGTTAGACAAATTCTAACAAACCCTGAAATGAAGAAATAAACATAGGTAAAGTTGCTACACTTCACAAACTGACAAATACTAACCATTCCATTGCAGAGGTGATCATTTCCTTGTCAAAAGAGAGCCATAGCTGTACATATAAACGAAAGACAAAAAAAAAAAAAAAGAACAAAAAAGACAAAAGAGAGAGATGCACACACAAAATAATATTGCCATAAAATCCGTAATTTCCAAAAGAACGCATAAACCATTGCTTTGTAGAACTGATTGTAATATGTAAAGCATAAGCCATAATTATTAGTAACTGGAACAAAATCCTCAACAGACATCAGTATGCCAATAAGGACTATCACAGGGCTGAATTCATGGTTGTGCCGCAATCACAGAGCATGAAAAGCAAGGAACCTGGTTCGAATAACAAGGATAGAGTACTATGAGGTGGAACAATATCAATTCACTTCAATACATTTATTGGTCCCAAGAAAAGGAAATTTTTTTACAGATCAGGAATGGAAAGAAGTATGTACATGATACAATGGGACCTCTGTTATTGGGACCCTGAGGAATCGAGAAACCCAGGAAATCAGGATGGAATTCCAGGGAACTAAATTTTTTAAAATATAACTTATGGGGCGGGGCGGGTTCTGAAATCGAATTTTCCCTATACATTACATCAATTTGACTCATGACACATGTGGGATGGGCATGTGACGCTGAGTTGAAATATGTAGACTTTTCCCCCCCTGCACTTCTGGTTGCCATGGAAACAGTGGCCATCTCTATTTCAGCCCAAACTTTCACACATTTTAGTATACGATAGGCTTCCACATTTTTTCAAGTACACCTTTCACATTTTGCACACTTCTTTTTTGATACAATATCTAAAACTGATCACAAGGATTTTTGGTTATACATGTATATGAATCTTCTGTATCAAAAAGTGCAGAAAATTATACAAAAAATTCAATTTTCACAAAAGTATGACAATATCAAAAAGTTTTTCTGATCGTTTTTGGATTTTGGTCCAAGCAACATTCCCACCAAATTTCATCAGAATATCTTTAGAAACAAGAAGGTAGATCCACAATAAAGTCCAAAAAACAGCATTTCGTGAAAAACGCAGTTGAATAAAAAATATGATGAAAAACATAAGGAAATACCACAAAAAGTGGGCATGGGACTTAAAAGCATAGCCGTATCACAAGCCAGACCTCTCTTGTCTTCCTCTGCCTTCTTGCAGTCTCTTGGCTGAGTCTGAGCTCTCTTTTTTATTTTTCTATATACTTCATGAGTAACCTGGAGTTCACTTTTGAAAGGGTCATTTATGCTCCCTTTTTTGCTCAGCCTTCAAGCATCTCATTCAATGCCAGCGCCGATTGATTTTTTTTACAGCAGCTAGACTGGCAGAACCACCATTGAACAACACAGTGAGCTTTTTAGGGAAGGGAATGCCTCTTAGCTGCATTGGGACCACACATTTTCTCATTTTGATGAAAATACTACTTAGGATTTTGTTAAGCCCTCAGTTCTCCCCCTTCTTCATGCTCTGCAAAACAGCAAATTTTAATGGTCTCCGACTTTGCTGCTTATGGAGGCAAAGTGTAAGAGCAGTAAAAGGATACCAAATACTGGAGCCTAATGGCAGTATGAAAGGCATGTTCCAGGATTTTTTGACAGACAAAGTTGTGTCTTGATACAAAATCAAGGGACCACCCTCATATCTAAAAAATTCATTAAAAAAATTAAATGCGCAATCAATCGAGTCAAATTTACCTGAATCTTGAAGAGAAATGATAGCTCTTGATAAAGACATAAAAATCCAAAAATGAATCTTTTAGTCAAAAATTTACTGGCCAGGTCCCCCAATCCAGCGTTTTCTTAATGAAAGAAAAATAAAAGAATTCAAGTATAATTTTTCCACATTTTTCCCTCACAGTCTCACATTACACATGCATTATAAGACAGTCTCTTATCATGAGACGACAAAAAAAACAGAGAAAATTGTCCAGACACTGATAAATCAAGTTGTTGAAGACCTGGACTAAGCTAAGAGACCCTTGCAATGAATGATGGTCAGGTTGTTTCATGAAGTAATGGGATCATGAACTAAGAAAATGAACTCTGCGAAGATATCATCCGGTGGATAATAAAGCAGCGTAATGAATTCTATTGCCTGCCTTGTTGCAATTGCTGCCAATGTCTCTGATTGATAAGCTGCTTTCAATCAGTCAGTTACATACATTTTTATGACCAACACTCGCAAGGCTGTAAAGTGTGAATGTTAGGGCTGGAGCTACCGACATATTCAACCTCAGCAGACAGATTAAAGGTACTACGTGCATATTCATTGACTCGCATGCAATGATGAAACTGCCATCCGTCTAAGCTTATCTTCGGTAAATCAGGGAGAATTTTCAATCTCCCATAGAGGTGTCCCAATAACAGAACTCCTGCTGTGTGTATTGTTATATATAGATAGATTGATAGATAGATAGACAGATAGAAAGATAGATAGATAGATAGATTGAGATATATATTAGATGAAGAATATATATTTTGTGGAAAGTGATTAAAAATCTGCATGCACAAAAGACATTAATAATTATTTAGATCTATACATGTTGGATGTCAAACAATAAGCAGAAAAATAATAGCATGAACATCCTGAGCCGAGCTTGTCTGAAAGGAGAAGTGACTGGCGCATCATGGTTGCCAATGTTCGCCTCAGACCTGGTACTTGATGATGAT
>JAOWAY010049454.1:0-11834 GCA_028565895.1 Goniobranchus geometricus
ACGTCCCCTTATGTGGTTATTGACCCGGGTGTTACCGGGTATTCTGCTAGTCTGCTATAAAAACAGAAGGTCTCGCCCCCTTACAACTTTCCCCATTGTCTTCTGCACTGAAGCCACCAATTTAGACCCAGAACTTAAAAAAAAGATAGGTAGACATCTAAATCCCCCATGGCCACGGATTTGCTTAACTTGGGTGGTGAAAAAGAAAAAAAAATAGTTTTAGAGGATTTTAACACAATTTGGCTGGGTGTAGGCCTACTGATCAGGATTCTTAAAAGCACATTTGCAAGCAAAATGTAAGTAAAACATGACCGTAATCACTACCCTAACGCAAAGTAATGCTGATCGGTCATCGGCGCCATTACTATAAATGCAGGACCATGCCAAGATGCGAGGCAGTTAGACTTACAAGATGGATGCAGATGCCAATCGACATAAAACGCATGCGGCTGAGGTCATGCGAGGCTCTTTAAAGAGGAAACAAAGGCTTTATGCTGTGCGAATGGACAAGCCGGTCTTCCTCCACTGCAATTAATACCTCCTCATCTTAGAGATTTGATCATCACAAATTCCTAGAATGCAAAGGAATTTCGAACAAATACCCGCTCATGTAACAATAGTTCCAAGTTCACCGTTCTTGAACGGGACTATGCACTAGTATACAAAGAATCTCTTTGTCCAAAGGCTGTAAAGGTGCTGGGGGTATCCCATTCAACCTTTCAGTGTTTTGGAACAGGATATAGTCGATGTTCCTGAGCTTACTACATGATGTGCTTTTATTTAAAGTACATTAATGCTTGCTTGAACTCGGCTGATGGGAAAGAAGTTTTTTTTTTTCCATTTACAATCATGTGTTCTCTGATAGAAGAAACCATAATGAAGAAAACCTGAGGACGCTGGTGTTCCTCTATTAATACTATTATACTTTATTTCTTATGAATCTTCGATGTCCCTTTTTCATTCCTTATTTTAATATTCTCCACATCCTTTTTTTCTAACATTCCATAATGCACCTACAACCCTTACATATATTATAATATATGTGCCACAGTAGGTTACACATACTAATCATAATGTAGATCTAATATATCTAAGATCTAAATGTAGGCCCATATATTTTTGTTTTAGTTATTCTGTATGAATAAAATCTAAACCCCGGTATTATTTTGTTTCCCCTTTCTTTTACAGTACATGTTGGTATTAATGAGTACTAGATCTAAGTGGAAAACCAACGGCAAAATTTTTGAAAATTTTTGCCTTTTGGTGGCAAATGTTACATTTTACGGCAAATTTTGGCAAAAATTTGGGGTTCAAAATGGCAAAAAACTGCGGGGACATTAAAATCGGTATCAAAATTTCAGTAGGCAAGATATAAATTTAAAAACTGTCATTAGTAAATTCAGTGTGTCAGTTTGAGCAATCACAAACAGAATATGTGTTGCCTTTGTAAATTGAAAAGATCACTTTATTTCTAATTCGCATTTCATCAGCTGTTTAAAGTTCAAAAGTTAAGACTGAGGTAAAATAAAAAGAAATTTCTTGGCCCACTCTAGGATTAATTATTCTAAAGGTCTAGACATAGATCTGGATCTTATCTAAGAAATACATTTTGTGTCCATCCCAAAGAAAATGAAATCAAAATAGGCCTAGTGCGTGTCACGTTCACTGATTGTTTCAAAGTTTATTGAATTTACTTTGTAGAGATATTTTGAAGCTGTCAGATTCCAGAGCTAGAATCTGTCTCTATCTTATTCATCTGTTTATAGTAAAATAATAGATCGAGTGTTACTGTTACATTGATACTGATAGAGATAAACATCTCGATGAACAATGTAGATCTTGACCTGTATTTTCTGTCTGTTTTGTTTTCAGAGGTTTGCCGATTGTATTTCATATCATTAGCAGCAGTAAAGTTGTGTCAGTAACATTATTTCCATCAAAACATCATGTCGTGCTTGTACTGTGTGCTAATGAGAGAAAAGTACACACATCGCCCCGGTAAGAAACTCGCCTTCACTAGCTGAACCAGGAAATTGAAACTGCACCTGCTTTCATACAGTAGTCCTTGACTCCAAATGCATTTGACAGTTAAAATAAGGAAAGAAATAACTGGGGCAGAAAAAAAATGAACACTGACTGATCTCATTCTGTTGAGGAAGATTATGATTATAATTCACTCTATTGCCCCATCAAAGATCTTGATAATTAGAATCTTATCTTTAAGAATGCATGATTTGCTTGTAAAAATTGTTCATCTGTATTGTCAAGTGAAATGCATGGAGAAATCATCAAATTATACGTTATAAAAATAAACTGTGTGACGACAACGTCAACAGAAGAAGACAATATTTTAGAAAACATTACAGGAAACACAGACTTCCAATTTACACATCTGCAGTTTTGAAGCCCTTTGTGAAAAAAGAGCTGAACTGAAACTCTAAATAGAGTTGAAAAAGAGAATGATAATCCATTTTATTCAGTACACAGACTTTTATTTTCATAACTGCAGTTTTCGAAGCTCCTTCAACAAAAAAAAAAAAAAAAAAAAAAAAAATAAAAATCTGAAACTATTAATAAAAGTTGAAAACGAGAATACAGTACTCGTACCCATGGTGAAATTGAAATATTGTGCTGTTTAACAGACCGTGCATGTAGACAGCCTGCCCAGCTGGACAGTGCTCATTGTTTCCTTTGTCCATGTGGACAGTATATAATATATATATGCACATCTTTGTGAATGCCTAATAAAAGCTTAATGGATAGCGGAATCAGAAAAAAAAAGAAATTATAATGCATTAAGTGGGAGGTCTATGAGAAAATGAAATTGATTTTGTCAAATTAGAAAGTTTCACTTCAAAATGGTGTTGTTAATAGGACTGGGGCATGTTAAGGGGCCAATTTATATTGGAAAAATTCTTTTGTTTTGGAAAAACCGTGCAGAAAGGCTGACCATGTTCTTAGACAGCGTTTTATTAAGGCGCCAGTACTGTAATAATATACAGTAAAACCTTCATAAAATGACTTACAAGGGTCCATTCAAAATGTGCTGTTATATCTCAGTTCTATTAAAAGGGGAACCGACAACCGTTGAAAACGACCATAAACACACCTACATTTTCTTAGGTTCTTTGCCTTGACTGTAAAAATACCGGCAGAGTGACTCTGTTACTAGTGTTACCCAAGTGAGGACTGGTCCAAAAGCCTAGTGGTAGAGCGCCCACCTCTAAACTGAGTGGTTGTGGGTTCCATCCCTGGCCGAGTCATGTGTGACTTTAGAATTTGTTAGTAACTGTTTCGCTTGGCGTTCAGGATTGACTGGTCAGCCCAGTGTTAGTATACTACTACTGAGTATGAATCTAGATCTAGATTCCAGAATGGAAATACATAAAAAGTTATGGATTACTCAATTATAATGCAAAACTAGACAAAACATCCAACGTTTCGGACAAATGCACTTCATCAGACAAAGAAACATAGGGACAAAATGCAAACAGAATAAAGTAATGTTATTGGATTTTTAAAAAGATGACTTAGCTCAGCTTGTGTGTCTCTTCCTATATCAATCCTATATTTTTAAAAAAATCATAAACCCGTCAAACCTGAACAACCAGTATACCGGTCAGGCTCTCATCATCATCAAGTACCGGGTCTGAGACAGACATTGGCGACCATGACGACACGCCATTCACTTCTCTGTTCAGACAATCTCAGGAAGTTCATGCTATTAGTTTTCTGCTTTTTGTTTGTCATCCAGTGATTCAAGCTGTCCAAATATGTCACTCTCTGCCTGCCCCTACTTCTTGTCCCCTCAATTTTTCCAGTCAATGTCAGATGTTCAAGTTCCTTATGTCGGTTTATATGACCTAAAAACTTCACTATCGATAGCAGTCCTAAAACTATCCAAGACACAAGAATGTTTCGTTTCATATTTAAACCAATTACATGTTTCTATTGTGCGAAAGATAAATGAATTTCGCCTTAATTGTGTAGTACAACCCCCGGTGTAAATTTTGAATTTGTCAATGTTAAAGTTATAACTGAATAATCAAAGAAATCAGTATAGTCAACTATAAGGTTGCATCTCATCATCTCTTTTTTTCCCCTGTATTTCAAGGGAGGAAGTTTTGAAATCCTCTCCACCTCTCCCCATATTTCATATTACAAAGAACAAATTGGTACATATCTAAGGGTCCGCCTCTGAACATTGGTGTGCTGCGTTTTGTGACTTTAAAATTTGTATTGCAATAGAAAATTGGCTAATATTGAATATGAACCTAGATCTATATTCAAGTAGAAAAATACATAAAATGTTAGAGCTGCTCAATTTAAATAATAAAAAAAACTCGAACAGACGTGTAACGTTTCGGACAAATGTTGTTTGTTATCGACGTCGTCGGTTAGGTTAATGTTGTTGTTTGTTCTTGTCGTCGTCGTTGCAGATTTGGTTGTTCTTTGTTGTTGTTTTTCTAACTGAACATAAAGAAGAAGCCACTGCAAGCTCTGACGCAATAACCTTCAATCAGTCAAGATGATCATTTTATCAATGACGGAAGCACGGTACCCAAAGGTTTCTTTGCTAGATCTAGTATTGAGTATGTAATAATCGAATGCACATGTGACACCCCCTCCCCTTTTTTTTTTTTTAGTATTCATTACGTAAATTTAAAGCAATGAAATGAAAAACAGGATGCATGTGGTCTTGAAATTTCTCGAAATTGAAATTTGGTTTTAACTTATGGATCGAAAACTATATACATCTTATATATAGACACTGAAGTAATGAAGTAAGTAATCTATATGCTATAGATCCAGTGTTCCTTGTGTGGAGAAAATAGGTTTCTTAGAACTTGGACAATGTCATCATCTAAACCGGAGATTTGTCTTTCGACCTAACTTAATTAAATCAATTACCATGGTTCATATGGAAGGCTTATATAGCCACAAAATTAAATTTACATATTAACACCGATGAGCGTAGGCTTCACTTATACTTACACTTGATTGTGAAGAAAGAACATTTCTTGTGATTAGCTCACAAAATTCAACAAGATGATAATTCAATCAAATGCGTAACACTTAACACGACTTTTAGAGGGCGCGATCACGTCCCTCGATGTGCATCAAGTCAAAGGCATGTCAATGAGATTTGACCCCCTGTCTCCCGGAGAGGGTAATGCAGTGAGGTGGATACGATGGAGTATACGTGGTACGTTCACTTTCACTCTCATCTGGTGGGCGTGGTGGTGTCGATTCTGGACGGACATCATCACCACTCAGTATAAGACCTGTTGCTTGTTTTGGTGTAGATTTTAATTCCACTGGATCAAATGCCAGGTCATGGGATGGTTCACCTGAATGTAGGATATCTTGCCTGTTGCGTCTAAAGACTCCTGTCTTGGTCTGTATATGGGAGGGACCATGGACCTGCTTGACTGAGAACTCGAGCCGGTTCTCAGGTACATGTACTGTGAGCTCTGTATCTCACAGTGCCATCCGACTGCTACTCTGTCTGTGGGTGGGTGTGCACATTGTAATAGTGCTTCTGCTTTAGCTGCCCTTTATTTATGACTTGTTTATTGACAGCAGTGTTGTGAGCTTTGTGGTCACAGTCGGTAGAAGAGTTCTTAGCTTTCTGCATTTCAGCAGGTGAAAGTTGGCCTGGTTCTTGATCAGCTTTTCGTGCTTTCTATAGGATTCCTTTGACTGTCTGGACTGATCTTGGATAGAGAATACTGGACGTTGTGTGACTCACTTCCCAGTCTCGACAAAACTTTTTATAGGCTGGGGAAGTAAACTGAGGCCCATTGTCAGTCACCAACTGTATGGGTATTCCATGTCTAGCAAAGATGGACTTCGTGTGTTGATGACTTTAAGGTTGGTTGTAACTCTGAGCAGACTGACTTCGAAGCCCTTCGATATGTAGTCGACGGTAAGTAAGTAATTCTGTGTCACAAAGTGGAAAAGATCTGCACCAACTTTGTGACAGAGAACCTCTTGGATGTCATGTCATTGTAGAGAAAGTTTCTGCTGAGTCTTTCTGTATGTCTGACATGGTGAACATTTGACCACCATGTCTTCAATGTCCTTGCAAATGCGGGACCAAAATACATGTGACCAGACTCTCTCTTTGATGATTTCAATACCAAAATGTCTTTCATGAAGTCTCTGTAACATTTCAATTTGCCTTTTCTTTGGAATAATAAGTTCTTGAGCCTTCATAAGCAAGTCTTCATAAATGCACAACTCCTGTCTGAATGTCCAAAAAGGTTGTACTATTTTGGGGACCCTCTTCGGGCTGCCAGGCTATCCATTTGAGATGAGATCTTTCAGCAAAATGCATTGTTGATCTGTCTTGTGATTTGCCTAATCTCTTCCAACTTCTTAGATGATGCTGGAGTTTGTGACACAATCATGTTAATGTGCGCTGCCATTTCATCTTCTGAAACTTCTGATACTGTGTTAGCTTTTTATCAACTCCTCTGGACAACGTACCACTGAGTACTTGCTCTGTGCCTTTCTTATACTGAATAGCCACATCATGGGCCTGGAGTCTCAACGTAAAGCTTTGAATTATGGCTGAAAATTTCAAATATTTTTTGTGTGTAGTGCTACCACTGACTTGTGATCTGTTTCAACCACAGCGGGTCTTTCATACGCATACTGGTAGAACCTTTCTATGCAAAGACGATCGCCAACATTTCTTTTTCGCTCATGGCACAGTTGGTCTTTGCACTGTTCATTGCTCGCGATGCATACTCTGCAAATCTGTCCTCCTGTAGTAGTGCAGCCCCAAGTCCATCTCTGCAGGCGTAGGCTGTGATCGCTACTTATTTCTTGGGATCAAAGTCAGCTAGGACTGGACTCGTGATCACTGTCCTCTGTATGTCCTTGAAACAGTTCTCATGATGAGGAAACCACTGCCACGCCACATCATCTTGCAGCAATTCTCTCAGTGGCGCTGTCTTGTCTGACATATTGGACACAAACTTTGTAATGTATTTAACCATACCAAGGAATCTCATCAGTCTTTTTTTCGTGTGAGGGCATGTTTGTGATTGCTGAAATTTTGGTCTGGGTCTGATTTCACATCATGTTCTGACAGGATCTGCCCCAGGTATTTCAGTTCCTTCTTCAGGAAGTTGCATTTGTTTCTATTGAACTTGAGACAAAACTTCCTATCGAAGACTTATCTGAGGTGAATCACATTTTCTTCTATGGTTTCACTCCATACGCAAAAATGTCATCTTCAAAACAGACAACGCCTTTGAGGTCTCCAAAATGCTGATGCATTATCTTCTGGAAAACTCCTGGTTCCGTCTTGATGCCGAAAGGAATTCGACGGAATCTGTATCTTCCAGAGGGAGTAGCAAATGTGCAGATCCCGGAGCTTCTGTCATCAAGCTGTACTGCCCAGAATCCACTCGAGGCATCAAGTTTTGTGAAGTACTTGGCACCATTCACATCTTTTATCACTTCCTCAAGGGTTGGTAACTGGTAGTGCTCTCTTTTTATTACTTCATTCAATGTCATGAGATCCATGCAGACTCTTAATGTAATATTGAGTTTCTCCGCAACAATCATCGGGTTCACTCACTCAGTCGGTTCATCTACCTTTATAATTACACCCATTCTTTCCCTTCTTTCTAGTTCTTTGTCTAGTTTGCTTCTTAGCGCTAGTGGAACCCTTCTGGCTGCTGAGACTGTGGGTGTAATGTTAGGATTTGGCGGCATGTGGTGCTTTCCCTTTACATGTCTAAGCTCACTAAAGGTGTCATTTTATTCTTTCACTAAAGTCTTGACCTGATCTGATTGACTTTGGCTCATCAGCTGGTAGACCTTTTGGATCAACTTCATGGTTGCACATGCTCCGAGACCTAGAATCGACTGAGCTGTAGGTAGTAAAGCCACTATAAATTCAAGTATGCGAGTCTTTCCTTTGTAGACACTTGATGTTGTTGTTTCTCCACATACTGAATTTTTTTTTCTCCAGAATATGCTGTCAACCTGGCGAACTTTCACGTGTCCTTTCATTTCCGTGACCAGGCTCTTTGAAGTCACATTTGCCTGTGTCCCCGTGTCGAGCTTAATGTTATATCTTTGCCTAGACATTTCAAGACCACATTCCAGTCTTATGTTTTCTCTTAATTCTTCGCGGCGCCCATGAAGAAATGGGAATGGGATTCATCCTCATCGGATGATGTCTGCGCACATGCAGCAATCTGTTTGGTGTGTGGTGACCTACATTGTTTCGCAAAGTGGTTATTCTTTTTGCATAGTCGACAGGTCTTGCCGAATGCTGACATACCTTCGGACCATGTTTGTATCCACAGGAATTGCATAAAAATATGTTGTCTGCCTTCTTTTGAACCCGTATTTTCCTTTCTTTCAGTGGATGGTTGAGACTGTGTTCTTGTAGCGTATTTTGACTTATGCCTCTGTGTTTTGACACCATGTAGCAATGTCTGGTTTTCAGTTTTCATGAGTGTAAGTCCTTTTTGGGATTCCTTTCCAGCTCTACATATTGATATGGCTGCTTCTAGCGTGAGCTCTGGCTCTCTCAGTAGCCTTTCTTTGACTGCTGTCTTTTGTATACCAAATACCAACCTGTCTCTAATCATCTATGATTGAAGCTGGTTGTAGTTTACCTACAGTACTACTTTGATCAAACTTCCAATGTGGCATAATCCATCTACATAAAACAACACAGATTAGGCTAGGCAAGGCCTTGACTCAGTAGACCTTTTCAATCTGGGCTCAGGCTTCCCAAAAAGATCTAGATCTAGGACTATATGGTGTCTCAGCAAAGTTTTTTTCCCCCATTAAACTGGAATTTTCCATTCCCAGACTAGAATCTAGAGAGATGAGTCAAAATTGAGTTGGCCTCTAAATCGCAATGAAAACATCTCTAAGAATTTCCCTTCCCATGTCTATTTCTGGAAACCTAGGCCCTCTAACAACAAAAAGAGAAAGTCACGTGACATAGATAAACTCCATTCAATCCTTACAATCGTCCGTAAGCAGTTTATGGCCAAGGGTACTAGATCCAGGTCTAAAACAAAATGGAAAAGTTACATTTTGATCTAGAGATAGATTGTGCTAAAACTTAGATCAGTTTCTTCCACCTTTGATGGAATGGAAAACAATTACGACTACATGGATCAAAAGGCTTACTATCGAAGATCCTCACAATAGCAGAGGCCATCAATTAATGGACGACAGTCCTTAAAAATGAAAGAAAGCTAAAAATAAGCATCGTCTGACAAGCCCAACTTGCTGACGGTCCCAAGCCCCAAAAGTACTCTAGGTCTATGTTAATTATCATACTTTCCCACCGTTGCGGGGCGTTTGATATCACGTTTCTGTTCTGACATCACTTTATGTTTCTAACTGAATATAAACAAGAACCAACTGCAAGAACTAACGCAATAACCTCCGCCTCCAGTCAGCCGTGAGGATCATTTTACTAACGAAGGAAGTCCGGTACCCAAAGGTTTCTATGGTCGTATCAATTATGTAATAATCGAATGCATATGTGACAGTCCTTGCTGTTGATGTTGTTGTTTGCTATCGTTGAAGTCAGTTATGTTATTGTTGGTGTTTGTCTTCGTCTTCCTCGTTGCTGTTTTTGTTGTTGTTGTTTCGTCGTCAATGTTACTTTGCTTGTTGCTGGTTATTCACTCCGCTATCGCTAATTCCGAAACAATACATGAGCCATAACTTATCACTGAATTACAAAACACGGGACATAACTGATCTAATTTATTCAGCGTCTTATATTGCTGCTTATCGCCCTTCCTAGCTATGTGCATAGACATGCCGAATGCAGTAAATCGTGCAATCTTTTGTAGTTGTTCTTGTTGTTCTTGTTTTTGTTGTTCTTGTTGTTGTTTTTTTAATCTGTTCGTGAATTTATTGGAGCATATTTATCCATCATTTTATGTAAAAAAAATAAAAATAAAAAAGCTGATAGTTTTTATGTCATGATTTATGTAAAGGCTAGGAAAGGGAATTGTTGAATTAACTCTTTCCTGCTGTTATCTATAGGAAATTATTGAAAAACGTTATAATGTCGCTCTCTTCAACTTACTTCAAGTGACCTATGATATTACAATGTATTGGGAACAAATAAATACCTATCCAATTTCCATCACACGTGACTTGAAAATGAAAGAACATTGCGACTGACAATGCAATACAATAAGAATGAAGAACTGAATAATGGAGCTAATTTGGGTAGTTGAATTTTATTGTTTTTATTTATGTGGCGCCTATTATGTCTGCTGTTTTGTTGGGTGCCTTTTTTTTAAGGATTGTTGGTTCGATTGTTGGTGTGGGTTTATTGGGCGGTTGAATAGATGCCTGGCTTAGGTTTTTGCTTTTTGGGCGGTTGAATAAAGGCTTGGCTTAGGCTTTCGGTTATTGGGCGGTTGAACACATGTCTGGCTTAAGCTTTTGCTTTTTGGGCGGTTGAATAGATGTCGGGCTTAGGCTATTGCTTATTGGGCGGTTGAATAAAGGTCTGGCTTAGGCTTTTGCTTATTGGGCGGTTGAATAGAGGTTTGGCTTCGGCAATTGCTTATTGGGCGGTTGAATAGAGGTCTGGCTTAGGCTGTTGCTTATTGGGCGGTTGAATAGATGTCTAGCTTAGGCTATTGTTTATTGGGCGTTTGCATAAATGTCTAGCCTAGGCTATTGCTTCTTACTATATACCGCAAAGAGTCTAGCCTACAGTCTGAGACTTTTTTTTCAGACTGACGGAATTTTTCTTGGTTTGCTTGTATGCTAAGAACACCTGAATGCTTGCAATGTGGATCTCCTTCATAATATAGTCAAGAATCATATGTTAATTGGTACTGCGTGGGGACAGTGTGTATTGGTGTGACAGCTGATGGTCTAAAAGTTGATTTTGATCCTCGCCCCAATCGAAAACCAATAATGAACCTCCTGTGAATCCACTATGTCCTGACATTGGTCAGTCCATTTGGGTTACCGCCAAAATTATATTATTGGTGTAGGTCAACGTAAGTAAAGAGGAAGAGAGCAATATAGTAAGCGGGGAGCTTGGAGCCATAAAAAGACGTTGGTGATTGGAGAAGGGGATCCAACGTATAAATTTTGAAGGAGAAAGATGGACAACTCATGGATATGATGGAGAGGATAAAAGTAGACATACTTTGCGCCCTAAAGACAAAATGGAAGAGGTACAGAGCCAGGAACACTGGAAATGATCTCAAAATCCTGAATCAGACGTGCGGATGAATAAAGAAATGGAGTTGGATAAATACTGACGGAGATATTGTATGCACACAATATACTGGAACTAGAGAGTATTATACGGCCTATTGTTATGGATGAAGCTGGAAATTGAAAGCGAGATCATGAATGTTATTATTGGATATGATCCACAAAAGACGCCGATGAAGGACAAGCTTTGGAACAATTTAAATGACCCGATAAAGCTTATACAAATATTTAAAAAAAGAAACTAGTGACTGGTACGACTTTTAACTCACTGAGCTCTTGGCCTAATTTTGCCTTGAGCGACAACGTAAAACTAGCCCTTTTCCTACATTTTCAAGATCGCATCAAGACGACTAAATATGAAGATAACATCATAAAACTTCTTCCCGTTTTACAGTTATCATCGTCCCGAGGACCTGCTGGTTTATATTAACAGACTTCCATTGTATACAGTTTTTGACTGCTGAAAATTGGAGTGGATAGCGGTGGCGATTCCTAAGGGCCAGGGAGAAGAAGAAAGAAGAAGAAGAAGCAGAAGGTTGATTGATTGATTAAACGTTCTTTGGATAAACAAAGAAGAAAGAAGAAGAAGA
>JAOWAY010049565.1:0-11833 GCA_028565895.1 Goniobranchus geometricus
GGTGCGTTAGGACGGAGAGTGCACAGTTTTTCTGTAATTTTCATGAGGCTCAATGACCTACTGTAGGTTTTTATTTCATCTTTAAATGAGATTTGCCGAGTTTCAATGATCAATACTGACCAGTAATATTGTCCTAACTGAATCAGTTATTTTCATTTTTCTGATTTATTTCCTATGTCAGGTCAAATGTTTGGTCTACTTTAGAGGCTAAATGTAGCAGTTCAACTAAATGACTTTGACACCTTTGTTTGCTTGTTTTGTTTTTACGGTCATCTTCTTCCTACTCAATCTTGGATTTCTCCTTTGATCAAATGATCAAATGCGACTTCCTGTAAATAACGCGCTGTGATGTTTGCTTTCGCAGAGAAAAGAGTGCCTCCTTCGCTGAGGCAGTAGGCCTTCAGAGACGTCACATGAGGGTCTTGGATTCAATTATGTTATGGACAGATTTCTGTTTTCTTTTTATTTCATTTTTTTAAACAGCAAGAAATCCCGTTGAAGCCTAACGGCTGCGTGTCTAATCTCGATATAATCTCTGATAATCTCTATATCTACTTCTAGCTGTACTGGCTGTAAGCTTTTACGATCTAGGTCTAGATTTGCATCCCTAGGCTGTTATAATCTATAAATCTAAATCTGGAGCTATATCTAGGTTATATTTCTAGATTATAGATCTGCAGAAAGCTATAGGATTATTCATTAAGAATCTGATTCGATACCCGCAGGTCGATGTGTTTTTTGTCTCGAGCTCCGCTTTGTACGCGCCTCGCTAGGCTGGCCTGCTTGCACGGCATGGTGATTATCTGCATATTCCTCTCTGTGGTCGTACTCAAAGAGAACTGTTCTGCAAAGTTGTCCTTGTCTTTATTGAAACACAATTTCCACCCAACATTTTTCGGAGTGAGATCTTTCATTCGATACCTACTTTGCCAAGATTGATTGTCTATAAGCGGAGAGGTTCGACGACAGACAGGCAGACAGACAGACAGACAGAAAGACAGACAGACAGACAGACAGACAAATGTTAGGAGGTTTTTTTTTAGTAGATATGGAAGAAATAAACTAGTTTCTTTAATCTGCTTCATTTAGAATTAAACTTATGATTATCCCTTTTCATAACAAATACAACAATGGCATATTTCATGATATCTATATTATAATGTTGGATCACCTGCACCTGTTTGTTCCACCACACATCAACTCTCTCACTGCCAGTACAATGATTGGGGGAAATGTTGTAGTTTTTAATTTCACCTACCAATAGATCCATTTCTTCTAAAGTGAAATAATGGTGAAAATAGTCCACAAGAGCATTGAGGGACTTTCCAACCACCGAATGGCAAGGCACATTGGGATCAAGGGCAGAAAGACACTCAATAAATTTGTTATTCAGTGGCAGAGTACTCAATAGATGCCTAGCACAGAATCTGTAAGCTCTGGATGCTTTGATGAGGAAATCATTTTTCTCACAATAGTCTTTAAGAATTAGTGATGTTTTTTTGCCGATGAAAAGGTCTTTTAAATCAAGGTTATTAGCAACACTGCCGACATCAAATGATGCAAGCTGTTTTGGTGTCAAGTCCACAATCTTCTCTGGCTTTATGAAGCTGGCAAGAAATTTTTTAGTGGTGCTCATTTGGAAGTCATGCATCTTGTGCACCATGGGCTCTGCTGTCTGGAAAGCACATACATATTCTTTCAGCATAGGCAAAGCTGCAGCATAAAAGTTCAAAATTAAGCTGGTCTTTGGGAAATTTGTGAAGAGCCTGTCAATAATTCTCTCCTTTCTCATCTTGTTGTCCTTGCTCAGAGATTTGAACATTGCTTTTAGGCGCTGGAATATTTGAGTTACTTTGATAGCGGCTTTGCTGTTAGGCTTGTGGACACGATAGATTATGTTATTCACATCCATTTTGAAATTTTGGGGGAAAGACACAAAGGGAAAGTAAAACAGCTTAAGGATGTCCAAAAGTCTGAGGGTTGACAGAGAGGTGTCATAGACAGATAACCATCTATGAGGGATGAATCGCTGAGGGGCACTAAACTTGATATTAAAAAGATCGCAGAGCTCTGCCAAGATCTCTTTTGATACAGATGACCACCTAAAGTCAGTATTGAGATCATGAAATAACCTCTCCACCCAACCACCAAACGGCTCGCAAAATTTCTTGACAGCATTGTGGATGTGATGGCATGAGTCACCATCTACATCCAAAAGATGAGGAGCATGGTTCCTGAGACGAGCTTCAACGCCACTTTTAGCACCTCTCATGACATTACAGGAGTCGAGAAGACAAGATTGTAGGTTCTTCCAAGGAATTGAATTTGTATCCATGAGGTCTTTGATAGCTTCAAAAATAGTAGAGGCATCTGTCTTAATTAACTCGATAGATGCGAAATGTTCAACAACAACTTCCTGTTTCACTGGGTTGAAGTAGCTAACTAGAATTGCTAACACTTTTTTGTTGTTAGATGAGGTTCCTTCATCTATGTTCAATGAAAATGGACAGGTTTTCATATTACTGATGATTCCTTTTGAAAAAAAGTCGGACACACCATACTTCAATTTATATGCGGCCGTGCACCTATCCAATGAGACATGTGCAAGGGCCTTTGGATCCAAGGAACATTCTTTGATCACTTCCACAAGCTTTGGGGCCACCGAAAAAGAAATATTATTCTCCGCCATCATACTCAAAATCATGGCTTCTAAATTTGCCGTCCGATCACTTAAGGGAATCAACCTACGTGTATCTTGATCTAGATCTACTCCATTGGATGAATTGGTGGCTGACTGCTTTTCACTAAGAGATTTATGGTTTGAAAACAAAGGGAAAAGAGGAGTGTCTTGCGGCTTTTTTGTGAACTGACCACCAAGAGTATAGTTTGTTTTTTTATGTTCCACATGAGAGACATGCTTGGCCGATTGAATGTGATCAACTAAGGCAACTTTGCCTTTTCCACCATAGCTGAATACATCATTACAGTAAGAACACAGGACTTTGCCAGGAATGTCTAATTTTTGAATAGAGTCACCAATTTTAACCTCACAGTCTGGAAATTTCTTTGACTTCAGCTTAATAGAAATATCCAACCATTCAAATCTGAACTTGTTTTTAATTTTTGAGTCTATTTCTTTGACGCGAATGGCCTCGTTTTTACTGAGAGTCCTCATGGTGTCACTGTTAGGATAGATAGATTCTAGGTCTATGAGATAAATCTACACTCTTGATCTAGATCTAGATCTAGTTAAGAATCTCTACACCTAGATCTAGATCTAGATTCTAGACCTAGAAAGATAGATAGATAGGCTACAATCTTGATTTAGATTCTAGATCTAATATCTAGATCTAGATCTAGATCGAGATATCTAGATATCTAGATCTAGAATCTAGATAGATCTAGATCTAGATAATAGGCTATCTAATCTAGAATCTAGATCTAAATCTAGCCTGTATTTCTAGATCTAATCTAGACACTAGATAAGTTCAAAAAGTCCGATCCTCGGCACAGTTCGAACCTCTGCGGTTTTCATGAATTCTAAAGACTGAATCCACCTGCATGGCGACCACAGTGGGCAGAAAATCAAAAATATAAAGACAAATAAGACACACCCTACCTTGAAACAATCAGAAATTCATTTAACTCTAGATCTAAGACCTTAACCACTAAAATTCACAACAACAAGAATCAAAATGGATCATAATTTGAGTCTGAGAGTCAATATTGCTGCCATCACTGAAGAAACTGAAACCGGTTGTCAAATTGTCAAAATGGCGGACTCAATTTGTTTCAGCTCACTTTGAAAATGAAAAGTATTTTTAGTCAAGAATTCAACTTTTGGTCACAGTGCGATACTTCTATTATTCCAATGAAAATAGTAGAAGTATCGAATAAATATGCAGTTGCGATACCTCGCACCGAGTACGAACACAAAATCCGATTTCACCGATCGTTTACAAAAAGATTCACTGAATTGAAAAGTGAATGAAATTTTCGCAAAAATTAGAGGAAGCCCGGGAGATCGAGGAAATCCCGGAGGAGGCCGAAAAAAGAGGAAATTCCTCCTCTGACTCCAAAATCGAGGATTTCCTCGGATCCGAGGAAAACCATTAGCACTGATTGAAACGCTATGGGAGCAAACAAAGATTTAATGTCACACTCACTTGCTTGTCTGCTACTGGTATTGAAACGCTATGGGAGCAAACAAAGATTTAATGTCACACTCACTTGATTGTCTGCTACTGGTATTGAAATGCTATGGGAGCAAACAAAGATTTAATGTCACACTCACTTGCTTGTCTGCTACTGGTATTGAAACACGATGGGAGCAAGCAAAGATTTAATGTCACACTCACTTGCTTGTCTGCTGCTGGTATTGAAACGCTGTGGGAGTAAGCAAAGATTTGATGTCACACTCGCTTGTCTGCTACTGGTATTGAAACGCTATGGGAGCAAGCAAAGATTTAATGTCACACTCATTTGCTTGTCTGCTACTGGTATTGAAACACTATGGGAGCAAGCAAAGATTTAATGTCACACTCACTTGCTTGTCTGCTACTGGTATTGAAACACTATGGGAGCAAACAAAGATTTAATGTCACACTCATTTGCTTGTCTGCTACTAGTATTGAAACGCTTTGGGAGCAAGCAAAGATTTAATGTCACACTCGCTTGTCTGCAACTGGTATTGAAACGCTATGGGAGCAAGCAAAGATTTAATGTCACACTCATTTGCTTGTCTGCTACGGGTATTGAAACGCTATGGGAGCAAGCAAAGATTTAATGTCACACTCATTTGATAAATGCCTAGATCCTTTTTCAGTGTTTTTTTGTTAAAACAATTTTCAAATTATGAACATTCATTCCCTCATTTTGCAATGACTTTTCATAGATTTGGTTAATAAATAAAGGACTTATTTGAAACAATCCAGTATACAAAAGACTGAATTAAAAAGAAACCATGTCTTTCTTACATAGTTCAAAATAGATAAAAACGAGTGAGGCATTTATCGAATGAGCAGGATATAATGGTAAAACTTGTTCACTGAGGTATTTGTCTCAGGCACAGTGTTTAAGTACTGGATACCTTTAAGGTTTGGTGTTTTTTTTTTAATCAGTCACAATTCACACACGGTTCAATCATTTTCTTACAATCCTGTACATGTAATGCTGTGATGATGAACACACACACACAAAAAACCCTCAAAGAATTCCTTCTTTTTAGAAAAAAAATATTTGTCCAAATAAGGAAAAAAACCTATTAAAAAATTGTTGCTCCAAAATCTGGAAAATTTTCATAAAACATGAGATAAACATTAACTCACTGATGACAGCAATCGCAACATAATATGTGATCTAAATGCATCACTGATAGAATACCACAATCTCAACTTGAGGGTTTCTTTTCTTTCTCACATCAAAAGCGCAACTGCAGCAATGGTGGCTAGCTTACGCCGTAGTATTTTCATTTGTCTATGAACAGTTTTTCAGTCAACAGTTCAACTAAAACTGCTCACTCATTTTTCAACGGAATCTGTCTCCAGTCCAAAACTGGTGAGTCAAAATGGCTGCCTCCAGTAACAATCGATGCTCTCAGTGCACTAAATTTATAGTTTTACGACTTTCATATTTCCTTGTTACATTTTTGGCAAATAGGAACAAAGCATTTACAGACAATCAATCAACATTATCTTTATCCTTTGGTGAGAAACACTGACAGTCTAAAGTTTCATACCCCCACCCCTTTTTTTTTTTGGTGGAAGGGGGGAGGGGGGGGAGAGGGGGCAAAAACTTATCAGTCTTCAGAACAGATTAAATTTCATGGCAATGTACATATTCTTCATTTCAAGCTGAATGGGCATATGAAATGTTTGTTGTTGCATCTCAAAAATTCTGGAAGTTATAATTTTTTAAAGTACCGTATGTATAGATTTGGTGGTTTTGCAGGGTCTGAGCATGGAAAAAGTGTGGCAGTCAGTGACTTAAAAGGTATTCATTTTCTGACCTCCATGGTGAATGTCTTGGTCTCTAAAAGGAATCCTAAAGCTTAAAACTGACAAAGCAGCAATTGTCATGCTTTTGTCTTACATTAAGAAGCTTTACATTCAATTTGACAAATAATAGCCACAGATGGTTATTGGCCCACCAATATGAATGATATAAAAGCTGTTGAGCTTGATTCAGAAAACCTAGAAGTGTATAAGCAAGAAAGGGTAAGGATAACATCTAAAATGATCCCACACCACTCACTAGATAAGACAAGCCGTAGAATATCCAAGCTGTCTATAGGCAGATCTTGTTTCTAAAAATGGTGGTTGAAAGCCCTCACGTAACAACTTATATCCATCATCAACATGAAAACCCCCATTATGCACCGAGCAATAAGCATCAAAGACAAGCATTTAAGAACAGTGGCTAAAGTTTTCCAGGATAAAATCCAATCAAACAGGAAGAAAAGCAGGCCATATTAGTGTCACAGAGTAGATCCATTCAGACTGATTTTCACTAAAATTGCCAATAATCTTCCAAGACTGTCCAGTCACTATGTGCAATAGCAAACATTGAGAACAATGATGCTGGCAGGTGTCTTGTGACCCCAGTATGCCAAAACCTATGTAACTGTTGCCCTCTTTGTGTTCAAGCTCTTAAATTGCTACATTGTAGCAATCGTGAATGAGTACAAATGTGTTAAGACGTTTTTCCTCCTCCTATAAAGACAAGAATGTTCTCGGACAGTTTCTTTTTCCGAAACAGAGTAAAGTTGACAACAATAACAACAACAAAATGCAAGGCAAATGGCACTGTAATCATAAACTGATGAAGGTGTATATTTGGCTCGGTAAAGAACCTCTTGACAAGCACATAAACACAACACTGGTCAACTCCTGGAATCCTGGAAAACAAAGTCGAATGGTAAGAAGCAAAGTCCAGCAGCAAAGGTCCCCATGGAAAAATCTGACAGCAAATCCTTGAAGAGCAAATGTTGAACATTTCTTTCATTCTACGAGTCCGTGGTTTGATCAGCCAGTAAAGCTTCTACTGTCCCAGGCTTCCATGACATCAACTGGTCCTGGAGGGGATGAAAACAAAGAAAATGATTTAATCAGCCTTGCCATTATGAATAACAAAAAGGATTTCCAGTGTATAAGCTAAGGCACCAGACTAACCTGTCTGCTGTCTTATAGATGTTAAAGTTCAATGATTTAGCACGTCTTTTATATCCTCTTTTCTTTTTCTCCAGGTTCTCCCTTTGATGTCTTACAGACCCACTATTATGAAAGGGTTAAACCAGAGATACCATGAGGGGAAAAAAAAGGGCCTGCCCCCCCATCCCCCCTCCCACTCGTCCGACGTGTTCTTTGCAATGAATAGCACTATCTCATTGCATTGCATGAAAAGTAGTATCATCTTTCCTTGGAAATATATCTATGAAAAACATTTATTTGGTCCCAGAGGGAGGGGGGTCGGGGTGGGGCACCCAAGTGATCAAGTGATAGCATCCAAGTCAACAAAGAAGAAATTTAGAAGTAAAATATCACACAATGGATGAAAGACACATAGGTTTGCTACTCGAGGAATAAATCCAAGCGTGTCTGTTTTCGAAAATCATCATTGGTTTTTACTGGCAGAAATTAGAATAAAAATTATCAAAATTTTGAAGTGGTCTCTCTTCAGAGTTGTGGTTAACCAGTAACTGTTATATAGCATTGATTTGAGTTGCGATTAAGCTGCCTCAACTGTATACATTATATGCAATTTCATAATCCTTGAATATCAAGAGACAATTTTGCTTACTTGTGGCATATACAAACAGACACTGCGCAATTTGAAGACAGTGGCTTGATTTTTAGGGGTCTGAGAAATATAAAAAGGCATTGTAAGAATAAAATAGTGTTAATGTTTGAAATGTTCTTATATAAGTTTGTGTAGACGTTTTCATTCACTTATGAGAATATGAGCATGAGGTAGATCGTTAACTTGCTGTGTAGTAGTTACATATGGAGATCTTGCAAAAAGGAAAAAACCAAAAAAATTATTTTATTGCAAAGAAGCAAAGTCCAGCTGCAAAGGTCCCCATATGTATACGTGACTCTCCATCTCAAAAGGAGCCAAAAGTTGCAATCGGCACTTATGAGATATGGGTCAATAAAGGTTGGATAGATGGATCTTGTCAAGTTTAAAATAATGGGTGATTCCCATCCTCTACACATTTTTCTTCCAGTAGAATAAAGACTTTTGTCTTACTTTTTAAAAAATGAATAATTTATCAGTTGTAGAACCATGAGAATTTGATGGTGTTTTGGCAATATTTTATGTTGCTGTAGCTTCGTTCAAAGCTCTTTAATCCTTCCATGGCCTCTTGTGTTTTGAGAATGCTTGTTTTCTATAAATTCCTTATTATGAAAGACAATATCAAAACCATGAAAGTGTTATTGGATCAAAACTTGGTGTGTGTGTGTGTGTGTCTGTGAGTGCATGATTATAAGTCTATAAATCTAATTCATGAAGTATAATTAAAAGACGAAAAACATGAGAATACGTGATTGCAATGTATAAAAAAAAAGTTTAAAAAAAAAAGAAGTGAAAAAGACAGGAAAAAAAAAAACCATCTTGAGACAAGCATGATACACATGAAGACTGCATATCCAGAGATGATGCAAATTCAGTCAAAGTTACTTAGAACTCATCTTGCTGAATAGGCCTTTATATAATTACATGCACCTTTTCCTCTAAACAATTCAACTGTAAGAACAAAGTCATCCGCAAACTAATCGATTAAAGTACATTTCCATACAAACCTACACCCACACACATATCAACTACACAAAAGGCACCCTCACCCACAAACACAACCCAATATCATCCTACCACAAACAATACTCTGACCCTGATTTTATACCCTAAAAAAAAGGGGGGAACCAAAAGAAAAACAACATAAAAACAACCTTGTTCATGATTTCATTGTATTTTCATAATCCGTTTTCATATTATCAGTACCTGCATTTGGTGTTTGTCAACAAAGAGAAAAACATCTTGTTCTCCATTTGTAATGATCAGGCCTGTTTTCTCCCTCAAAGTTAAAAGTCTCATTAGCTGTCTTTCATAGTCCTCACTTCCAAATGAGTAGACAGCCTGAGGAATTAACAAAAAATTGGAGTGCAGCAATACTAGGAAGTCAACAAATAAATTTATCAGTACATCTGACACATTTAGCAATAAAACCTGTAGAAAAAGCGTCTCTGCAACCGGCAATCCTTAGCATTTCCCAGTACGCAGTTTTCAGAAGCTACTTGTAAGTGGATGCAGACCTAAATCTAGTTCTAAAGATAATTTCATTCATGAGTGTGTCATGTTTTCTGCATTAGTTTATGTGGGAAAAGACCAAGTGGATTCTCCTTTACACTAGATGACTCTTGAATAATCTATCTGGCTCAAAAAAATTCCTGATCTAGCCTTGTAAGTTGCATAGTAAAAATGATGAGTTATGTGCTTACATGAACATAGATTTGAAAGAAAGTGAAAACACAATTGCTCTATCTTATTAAATTTATTGAAACTTTTAATCAAGTTTGCTAGTATTATTTTATTCATGTTGTATAAACAAAAATGAATTTAGGAATAAACCTTTTGACTGTGTCCTGTGCAATAGAGCAGTGGGCCCCAAGTTATATTAACAATTTGTACTTTGTAGCAATTTCCAATTGCTCTAAGGCTTAACTTACAAATGTCCCAAAATTTGGAATTTGCTTTATTTCAAGAAAGTAACACTGGTACCCATCTTTTTGATCCTCATAGGCTCAAAGCTGCTTTTAACTTTAACCATGCCCTACCATTTTTTCCACTCTACTTAATAATAATAATATATATAGAGTAAAGCGCATATCCACGGTGAAAACAATGCTCTATGCGCTGCATGATTAAACCTATAATGAATAATACATTATGAGATATAAATTGTACGAAAACGCGACTGGAACCGCTATAATTGAATTGAAGCTTCTTTCCGCGTTGCGATAACAAAACAACGAATTTCCCACGCCGGAAACAAGGGCGGTAGGCCCACTATACATTGTTGTGTTGTTTCTGGCCTTGGCACGGCCCGTATTGGAGAGCGCGCTGGTGTTGATGCTTGGCGACACTCACGCTTGTTGCAGACGAAACGGTAATACATGGAACGCCCAGCACATTGTTGTTTGCTGTAATTGTCGATGCGACACTCACAAGTAGGAAACAAAAAAAACCATAGCGTGGGAGTAAACTATGGTTTTGGCAAAATAATTCGATCACCGGCTGCACCACGTTTCAACGCCACTGACCAATTCCATTGTCTTTTTTACATCAAAGGGGGGATTGAACCAGGTAATTAGTGACCACGTTTCAACGCCACTAGCCGCATGATAATCGACTTTTCAAAGCTTTTACAGTTTAAAATTTCAATTCGATTACTTTGGATCCGCAAGTAATAGCCAGACACAGTAATCAGTAAGTAGATAGTGGATATTGTGATTGTGTGTATGTGCTTATTACGGTGGTTAGAAGCGTTCATTTTTCTAGCCTTAGTCAAAACATACACATGAATTTAGTGTGAGCAATGGTTTGTTTGGAAACCCCTTATAGAGACTTCAAGTAAAGGCAGACACAGTATATGTTATTTTAAGTGTGTGTATTTTGTCTTATAAACTGGTTTTATGTGCTCCTATTTCTTGGCCTTTACCAACAAACACAGTGGTAATCACAATTCAAAAACACATACACACTCTACTGTGTTAAATTCACATTTTGTCAGTGTCAATGTCAGTTGCCAGTGTCAAGTCAATGTATAAGTCGCTATGGAGGTAATCGCTACTAAAAGAGGGGCGCCTGCACTATTAATTGACGGCAACAAATTTCTCCGGGATAAAATAAGAAAGGAACATACAACATGGAGATGCTCTCAACCAAAGTGCCTCTCTAGATGTACAACCGATCTCAACATTGGTACCTTACAATCGCCTCCTACTCCTCACAACCATGAAAAACTACACGATAGAGTTCTGGAGAGAGAAATAACAAGAACTGCAGTGAAGAGGAAAGCTATGGAAGAAATGAACATGCAAGCAGGTTGGTCGCCGTAATCCATATCACTGCCCATCCTCATAATTGTTATCATCACTACTCATCCACATAATTGTTATCATCACTACTCATCCACATAATTGTTATCATCACTACTCATCCCCATAATTGTTATTATTGTTATTACTTTTTATTATCACTACCCACCCTCAGAATTATTATCATCATTACCCATCCTCATAATTATTATCATCATTACCCATCATTACCCATCCTCATAATTTATAAATATATCCCAATCTTTCTCATTTTCAGGAAAAATTGTTTGTGAGGAAATGGTGAAACATCAACATTTGACCTACCGAGACGTCAAGTCTTTGACCAACGCAATCTATCGTGAACGTTTGAAGAAAAGGCCCAACCTTCCCAAGTCAGCTGAAGAGGTGTTGGATGCAGTGGACAATATGCAAGATGAACATTTTGATATAGTCATCGCTGACAAAGACTCGGGCATTATTGTGTTCTCAACAACAGACAATCTGCATCATTTGTCAACCAGTGACCACATTCTGGGTGACGGCACATTTAAATCATGCCCGAAATTTTTCGTACAGCTTTACACGTGGCACGCATTCAAGAATGGAACATATCTGCCGTCTGTGTATTGCTTGCTGCCAAACAAAACCACTTCAACTTACAAGAAGATGCTGTGCTTGATTTTCCAAGAGACAGAAGCCAGGAATTTTAGTTTCAACCCCCCGTTTGTGCACTTGGA
>JAOWAY010049676.1:0-11833 GCA_028565895.1 Goniobranchus geometricus
CTCTCTCTCTCTCTCTCTCTCTCTCTCTCTCTCTCTCTCTCGCTCGCTCTCTCACTCTCTCTCTCATATTCTATATGTGTCTTTAGGACAGCGATTGCAAGCAAGCAAAGATTTAGCTCTAATGACTCATGAGATGAACCCAAGTTGGCCTGTTGTCGAAGTCGCAAGCTTTGAAAACTGGTAAAATGATGGAGTATGATTTATCAAACCAAACATACGTACTTAATATCTGAAAACAGATATAACCTGAACCATGATAGAACAGTCCCAGATAATCCAAAGGACTATGACAAGAATAATTTTTTGATCTATTGTGTCAAATCCCGTACCAATGATATTTAAGTTTTAGTCTTAGTCTTATACAAATTATGAAATAAAAATGATATGTAAAATTATAATAATTTACACTTTGGTCCATTTTAGGGGACATAACTCAAAAATTTTTTCTCCTTTTCCTATGCTGGAAGGGTTAGAAGCTTTGAATCTTTCTAATGGCGAAAGATGAAGCGATGAAACATCTGGTTAACTAGATGAAACTTGATCTGATCAGCACCTTTTGGTCTCTTGCTACTTACCTTTCACTTTTTATCTATCTGTCTCCCTGTCATCTCTCTTTCTCTATCTCTGCCCATTTGATGTCTGTCTCTTCTCTCTCTCCATCTTCTTCCATCTCACTCTGCCTGCATATCTGTCAGTCTCTCTCTTTCTTTATACATGAACTACCATCAGTGTACTTTTCGTCTTCTTGAAGTTTGACTGTCCCCAACACCCTTTTCCGTGACCCCAGGGGAATCTTGTAATCCGTCGATTCCAGCACCTGTGCTGTTTAGTCCTTGACAAAGACTATTTACACTCATATTCCTCACTCCACTCAGGTGGTACTGAGTACCCGACCATAGGCAGAGGAAGACCTTGGCAGTATGCCAGAATAGTCCACCCGTAAAGTGAAAATAGGAAAAGGCCTGTCAGGGAACACTTGTTCTGCCCTCTGAGAACATTTCAGTGGATTTAGCTCTCATTCATAAATAATGTACACGTTGTGGTCATATTATTTGAGTTATGTCCATTCACAATTTAAGGTTGTTGTGAATGGTTAGAGGCTGAGGTAATTTTCTGTTATGTAACAATACTGATGATGTTTGAATGGCGCAAATATCGCAGGCGTGATGGAATATGGGCATATCATATGATACGCCTTTGTCACTATGATGAACCAAGGAATTTTCTGCCCAAAGGCATGTTGTGTTAAAATATCCAAGTGATATCTTCAAAAATAAAGTTTAAATTTTTATTTTAAATTTGGGCATATCATAGAGTTGAAGAATTTTCATACTGGAACAGAGGCGTATCTTGTGTTCCATGACGATTAGTGCCTATCCTGACATTAGTTTGCAGGGGCCGCCCCATGCCATGATACGCCTAAAGACAGGAATCTTTTGTAATTTGAAATTCATTTTGGTATTTTAATACTTATTCAAATGGTCATAAATACAGTACTAGTACTCTAAGAACACGCCCTTGCGGAGATTGAAATATTGTGCTGTTAGATGACCCTGCACGTAGACGGACTACAAGAGACACAGTCCATATATTTCCTTGAAATATCCATTCTCTCATTTTAACAGGCAATCAAATCCAAGCCCACAAAGGGCTATGCACATGATCAAATCTCATGAACTCATTTCTTACCAAGCCTGTCAATCGCGCAATAAGTCCCCACATGCTAAACAAAGAATTGACAAATTAAACGAGACTTAACCTGTAAGGTGAAGTTTGTATTATAATTCCTTCGTCTCGTAATGTTTGGGGGATTCAATTGCGATGCAGTGCGTATGCGCCGATCACTATTCAAATCCGAAAAAGCTGGTCCTCCTATTGAGAGACCGCATTCAATCTTGAATAGTCAATGGCTTTTGAGCTAAGCTATTTACTAATAAGTACACTGATGCAAATCATTAAAAGATAAACCACAGCAATGTGGAGACACCACTAAAGCACCGGGTGGGAGGGAAGGGCAATTGAATTCCCCAAACATTACGAGACGAAGGAATTATAATCAAACTTCACCTTACAGGTAAGTCTCATTTAATTTGTCAATTCCTTCGTCTACAGTAATGTTGTTGGGATTCACTCTAGACTTTAAAGCAGGAGAGCTTTTGAGGACAAGACGGAATTAGCAAAGAACTCTGAAGGAGACTCAATAGGCTTATTGTAAAATCTAGCAAAAGTAGATTCTCTTTTCCACCCTGCCGTGCTTAAATTCTCTTTTCCATCCTGCCGTGCTCAAATTCTCTTTTCCACCCTGCCGTGCTTAAATTCTCTTTTCCATCCTGCCGTGCTAAGAGCATGACACACATCTATTGCTTTAGCTGCTGCTGAACAAGAAGCAGCCCTTGTGCTGTAAGCCTTAAAAATATTAGTATTCAGACCTGCTTTGTTTAAAATAAGGCGTACCCACCGTGCAAGCGTTTCTTTTGTTACACCAGAATGAGGGTTTTGGGTGCTGATTAACAAATTATTAGACGATCAATGTGGCTTTGTACGTTTCAAATATTCCCTCAGATAACGTCAATACACCGATTCTTCTATCCTCGGTATATGAATGAAGAGTAATTGCATTTTGCGGGTTAGATGGGGAATTATGTTTGAGCAACCCATTCAATCGAAATGTCACTTTCGTTGCAGTAAGTGACATACTATTTTTATTGATGCACATGGCATGAACAGTTTGACATCGTTGACCAGTAACTAACGCACACAACATGAGAAGTTTTGCCCCTAACATATACAAATTAAGTTCACGTGCTGGTGAAATTGATCAGAGATATCCAAGAACAATGGAAACATCCCAAACATAAGTATAACGTGGACGGCTGGCTCATAAGTTAAACACTCCCCTCAAAAATCTACCCACAAGAGGATCCAATCCAATGCCGTTCAGTGCCGAGATAGCAGATCTCGCTGTATTAATAACATTATAGCTATGACCATTATGAAAGAGTTCAGTTAAAAATTCAACAGCCTTTCTAGCATTCCTTTCCAAAGGGTCAAGTCCCTGGTTCTTGCAAAAAAGAACACATTGTTTAAGGTAAATATTATATTGTTTTCTGGTGCCTTTCCGCCAACTCTTCATGATAATTTTCGATGCTCCATTGGAAATTCCATCTTTCTTCATTGTTTCCCTGATGAGATGCATGCCATCATTCTGAATTTTGGATAAAGAGGGTGAATGGCACTCTTGTCTGATTGGAGCGTCAACAATGTTTTTGTTCGTTTCAGATAAATTGGGTTTCCCACCATTAGTTTAGGAGTTTTGGATACCATGCCTGTGTCTGTCACAAAGCTATGACCATTAAAACCTTCTCTGTTTTGTCTCGGTGTACTTTTTGTAACACTCTTGAAATCAAATTAAATGGAGGGAATTATACACATAACCTTTCCATGGCTGATAAAAAGCATTGATTGCATAAGCTGATGGATCTGGTTGTAATGACATGTATTTGGAAAGTCGAAAATTTGTGCGAGCTGCAAATAGGTCTATCTCAGGAGTACCACATAATGTACATAATTTGTGAAATTTTTTCCCACTCAGCATCCACTCAGTCTGAATTTGACGGTTTTCAGCTACATGCTCTGAAGGACGCAATTTCTGTCCCTGGAATATGGCAAGCAGACAGCCAAATGTTTCTATTTTTACACCCAAAGTATAAATTGTTTCGTTATCTCGTTGCATTTCGGGGAATGGGTTCCTCCCATGTTACTTATATATGATACTGCTGTCATATTGTTAACTTCTATACGAATATGGCAGTCGCTTAATTCTTTACATAAGGATTGTATCGTATCCCTAAGAAAGCCGCCTTAGTTTCCAGGACATTGATGTGATCTTTTTGTTCCTCATCGGTCCACATGCCGTGAGTAGCAACATCATTCATAGTTGCTCCCCAAGCAAAGTTAGATGCGTCAGTCCTAACTATGGTACATGGATCTTTTTGATGCAACCGATTCTTGCAATGAACTCTTTCATTCTTCCACCAACTTAATTCTATTTTAGATTCTTCTTACAAATATATCAAACTGTCATAAACCTTACCTTCATGTAAGCCCTAATCTTTTGTAATTCTAAACTTCTATAAAATAACAGTCCATATTGGACTGCGGGAAACGCAGCTACTAATGTTCCTATAATTTTAGCTAAGAGACGCACAGATATAGGGGATCGGAGATTGTCAATGAAAGATAATGTGTCTTCTCTTCATTCAAGAAGAGATGCCGTCATATCAAGAGAATTCAAAATGAATGCTAGGTGGGAAATTTCTTGGGAAGGTTTAAAATTTGATTTTTCTGATATATCAAAGCCTAGAGATTTCACAAGATTTGCAGTATATAGAAGATTATTCTCACATTCCTCGAATGAAGATCCCTGAAGATAAAAATAATCAATATACAGACTACATATTATACCCTTTGTGTGAAGATGTGTGACAATGGGTTTCATTATTTTTGTAAAAATTCTGGGGCTATCTCGAAATCCTTGGGGCAGAACCAAATACTGATATATTTGATTGCCATGCATAAATTTCAAAAATTTTCTTTATCCCGGATGCATAGGGATCGAATGGTAGGCATTGGACAAGTCTATGGAAGCTATAAAGCAACCTGGTTCAATCAATGTAAGGCAAGACTGCAGGCTATCCATTTCAAAATGGATGTAACGTACGTGTTTGTTGAGATTTTTTACATTTAGAATCATTCTATGCTTCTTAGTCTCTCCACTACAAAATCTTTTTTTCCCGAAGGAAAACATTATTTATGTAGTCCCCATATTCACGACCGCATTTAGTTATTACCCCATCTCTTTCGAATTCCAGGATCATACTTTCAAATGCTTTCATTTCTTCTTTCTTAAAGTAGATGACGTGAGGAAGTTTTTTTTTGATGTGGCGAAAAATGAAACTTAGTTAATTTTACACCCACTTGCATTCTAAAATGAATGGGTCAGAAGTATATTTATTCCACAGGGATCTACACCATTTCCTTTTTCCACCCGATACATTGTGTTTTACCTCATTTAATTGTTCTTTTTCGTCGGTTTTTGTTGATGTTGACTGGTGTTCCAGTGGTTGTTCTGATAACGGGGGGCATGTGTATTGCCCCCTCCCCTTTGTTTCCATCGATGGCCTCGGTCTAAAAAAGGAAATTTGTTCTTTCTAGTATATGGGTGAAAGCGTCGTGTTGCCTTAACAACTTTCAGTGATTCATTAAGATCTTTAATTTTTTCACCGACATTGGTTCCAAATAGTCTCCCACATACTGGATATGACGCGGTACACAATGATGTATATTCCTCTTTGATTTCACCTCTGAATGACTGCCGTCTACAGATATCCAAGTGGTGGGATGCATTAGCCAACAAGGCCACCCCATCTGAGACATATTCTAACAGTTTTTCTTTCTGTTGATGGGGCCGATCATTATCTTGATCAGTCTGAGAGACAATAGTGTCAAGGGCGAATGTGACCGAAGTGAGACCTTTATCAAGCATACTCTGTACCTTTTGAAGGGACGAGTCCCTTGCACGACAGGTTGCCGTTGCATGTTTAAAAACTTCTTCATTACATGTCATCACGCTTAGTCTCTCACAGTTCGAAGGCGTATTGTATTTCGCTCCCAGTTTTTCAAACATTTCATTGCACATTCCTTCTGATAATACTTTTTCCACTCCAGTAGAAATATTCTCAGATATTAGTCTTTGAGGTTCCTTCGCTATACCAACCACATTCTCAAAATAAGATATGTCAGCCACCGAGGGGCTGACAACGACGTATTCATCGACCACTGAGGGGTCGACAGTATCATTGGTATTCTGGCCAACCACCGAGGGGTTAGCATTCTTGTCTACACCAGATTTATCTTTTTCTAGTCCTGGACTCGAAAGACCAGTCCTGCATGTCTCATCTTCCTCACATTCATTGAACGCACCTTAGGCCTCTTTCATTTCTTCAACCACAGGTCAAATGCCCATCAGTACCTTCACTAGGTCCTTAATTTCTTTAATATCATCTTTCTGTGACTTTGCTTTTACTTGTATTTTACTTTTCTCATTTTGTTCCTCGACGCCTTTACCATGTTTTGTCCTTTTGACACCACTCGACCCTTTTTTACTGTCACAATTCCGACTCACGTTTCTAATGTCTGGAGATTTATCGTTCGTTTATCGTTCGGTGTGACTTGCTCATTAACTTTGAGGCTGGAGGTCACGTTCGAGGCGTGAGGGACAATTGATGAGGCCGTCCTTCCCACGTTAGCGTCTTCTACAGGTGCATCTACGGTGGATTCGGTGGGATAGTTTGTCACTTGGGGGCCTTGCCCGACGGGCCAGGTGTAAAAAGCGAGTTCATAATTATATTGTTTCAACTTAAATACCATAAAAAAGCACAAAAACACCATAAATACTAAAATCACCAGAGTGGTAACACGAGGGGAGAAATAAGCAACAATCCATTAAAACGAAAGACATAAATTCAATAAAGAGCCAGCAGAAATTTTAGAAATAACAACGCTAATCCACAGAACAAGCGAAAACACATCCGATCGGTCACAAGGCCCACAACAAAAGTGATTGGCGCATGCACACTGCATCTCATGTGAATCCCAACAACATTACTGTAGACGAAGGAATCATACTCAACTGAAATTGTGTCTTTTCATAATTTTTAGCACTGTTTGCATTTGCCTATGGTCACCTTAGTATGTGAGCGTACAAACAAACTATATTAGCCAACATATAGACATGGCATGAGTCTAACATCTACACCTTAGGGTGCAAGGTAGCTGAGATTGAGACATCAACTTCACCAGATTTGGGTTCTGAATCGCTGTCTTCTGAAAATTCTACATTACTACCTGCTGTGTGAAGAATACTAGTATTATTTCTCTAGATCTAGATGCAGGGGAAACCTTTGCTTCATCTTTCTCTTTAGATCTAGAAACATTGGAATGGGACATAGATCTCGTTCTAGAATTACTATCACATCAAGGTGCTTTTTCGGGATCTGCATGAAGTCCATTTGGACCAACTTCATTTTCAAATTTAGTGATCTCATGGGCCGGTGGCATATCTCCACTGCACTTCCACTCCACTCAGTCTCATGACCGGATGGTCGTAGAGCAGACATGAGCGACGATGAAATGGCCAGCTTCCTCCAACCAGCCCTGTCTTCAGCCTTGCGGATCAGCGTTGAACACTCCATCCTGGTCCATTCCTTGATGTTGTCCATCCAGTTCTTCGGTTGCCTCCCTCTGCGTCTGCCCCCTTGCAATGTGCCTTGAAGGACTGTTTTGGGCAACGTGTTGTGGCGTGTGACGTGACCGAACCATGACAGCTTCCTTCTCTTTACCATTGCCAGGAGGGGCTCCTGATAGCCTGCAAGTTGTGCTACCTGTCCACGTACGTAGTCATTTGTCTTGTGGTCTTTATATGATATTCTGAGAAGGCGTCTGAAGCTCTTGGTTTCGAATGCTTCGATTCTTTTTGTTGCCTCTGCCGTCATAGTCCAGCTTTCGCATCCATATAACAATATGGACAACACAAGGGACTTGTTGAGCTTTATTTTTGTTGGAAACGTAATGCTTTTGCTCTTCCAGATCTTATCTAATTTCGCCATTATTTCCACTCCCAAAAAGCCAAGTGCAATTGAGTGTGAACAACAAAGAACCATCATCTTCATTGGTCAAGCCACTAAGATCATCTTGAACGTAATCATGAAAAGCATGAGAAACAAGATATCACCAGAAATGAACAAGGAGCTGCTCGGTGTTATAAAAGAAAAAGAACAATAAACGCAGTATTTACCTTAATAACTTTAATGCAATGCTCAATAGAAAAACAGACAGCCCTATATTATGCTTTATCGATTACTCCAAAGCATTTAATTCCATGCAATATTTTTTGAAATGCTCAAAGACATACGAATCGGCGGCAAAGATCTCAGAAGTGGGAAAGCTTGTATTTGAACCAAATTGCGTGCGTGAAACTAGACAATGAAACATCGATGTATTTTGCTATATAGAAGGGCGTGAGACAGAATGTATTCTATCACCTGGTCTGTTTAATTTATATACCGAAAGAATTTTCCATGACATTGAAAATTGTGAAGGTGTAATCGTTGGAGGACAGAATTTTAACAATTTAAGGTGGCATCCTCACCTGAAGATATACAGAAAATGTTACATGAACTGGTCATTTCGAGTGAAGAAACGGGCTCTTTCTAAACTTAAATAAAACAGAAAGTATGGCCATCTAAAAAGAAACGTTGAAGATATTGCTTTTCATTTAGTCAGCTAAGGTGAAAAAAATCAAACAAGTAAAAGTGAAATTTCTCTCTGTATCCATCACAAACGAGGAGCTATTTAAAAACTAATAGCAAACAACAAGTACACCTTTCATCATAAAAATTGGTTGTGACGAGCACGAAATTGAAGCTCAACACAAGATTGAGAGTTGTAGAAGACGTACATTCTGTCAACCATATTACGGGTGTGTGAAATGTGATCTTTAGACAAATAATGCAAAAGACGAACAGGGTTTTTCCTTATATGGTTGTGCAGAAGGATATTGAAGATACCTTGGACGGAAAAAATTAAGAACGAGGACGTATTGACAGAAATGTGAAGGGAATGGAATTTAATGTATAGCATCTGGGCATCAGGACAAGCAGGACAAGGCTTTTTTCTTTTCCTTTTTTTTTTTTTTTTTTTGGGGGGGGAGCATATATGTTCATATAAATCTACCTAGACTGGGTGGGGAATGTGAAAGGGCGGTTGCCAGAAGGTACTCTAGATCAGGAACATCCTTTGAGCTTATGGGCAGCAATGGCAGGCCAATAGGAGATTTGAATGCAAATCTAGATCTCTAGATCTACATTTAGAGCTCAGTGTGGATTTGTCACGCCTCTTTGTATGTCGGATTAACAGTTTTTGTTGTGTTCCGTATACGAGTTATAAATTTTCTTTTGTACAACGAATAAAGCAAACTCACTTCATTTTAAATTAATATAAAGTTATTGTTTACGAGACGCAATTTGCCTCTCTGTTAGATCTAGACCCTCTATGAAACGACACCGACGCTTTCCATCGGTTCCATATCGTTCTGTTCCGTTGGAAGTGAATTTGATTATTGAAATCGATACAGGTGAGATGTGACAATTTAATGCGTAGCTGGTAGAAGAATAGGTGACCCAAAACATCCACGTGGGATCCCAACATTGGTTCCTGTACTCTTATACTTGTCCCCATTCATGTCGATAAATCGCTGTCTATATGTAAGAAAGTTTAGAAGCTTGAAGAAGCTTGGAGCTTGAAGACGCTGTGGTGGTCAATTTTGTTTTTGTTTGTATATAGTTATACTTCGACGTTTGTGTTTTGTGTTTGACTTGAAAATGTGATAATGTGTTAATATGTCAACGACTTTTGCCGGGAATGGTTTGTTTAGATGGCGCAGTGTAACCAGTTGGATTGTTGAATATGTTTAATCCAGTATGTAAGACAGTAGTGGATGGAAATCAAGAAGACACAGAAATAGAAGACCTAGTTAAAAGAAGAAGAGAGATTAGGCAAAAGGAAAAGCAAACACAACAAGAAAGAATGGAATGCGCGGAGCTGAACGAGCTAATGAAGAAGAAACGTAGAATGAGAGCAAGGAGAAAAAAGAAAGAACTCGTCCAGACAATTTTAGAAAGCAGCAAAGGACCAAAAGAAATAAATAAACCTGGGAACAAAGAATAATATAATAGCAAGCATGACAAACGACAAGGGAGAAAAAATAAGAGCCGTAGAAGGTATTCTTAAAACAGGCTATGATTTTTACACACAGTTATACAGTCAAAGTCTACCCAAAACCAATAGTAGCAAGAGCAACAGCAAAAATCAAAAAGAGATACCAATGTGTAAAGAAGAAGAAATAAGAAAAACGATAAACAGTAGGAAGAGTGATAAAGCACCAGGAATTGACGAAATAACAAGCGACATCCTAAAGATCGGTGGGAAATGCATACTAGAGTATCTTACCAAGGCATTCAATGAAATATTGACAACAAAAGATATACCAGCCTGTTGGTACGAGGCAAAAATAACCATCCTCTACAAGAAAGGAGACCCTAAAGATATAAAAAAAATATATAGACCAGCAAGCCTCCTGTCACATAGTTACAAAATATTTACAAAATTACCACAAAACAGGATGGAAGAAATGCTAGATGGAAATCAACCAAAAGAACAAGCGGGATTTAAAAAAGGGTACTCAACTATTGACCATCTTCAGGCAATGAACCAAACAATAGAGAAACAAATGAATTCAAACTCCCTCTGCGCATCGGATTTATGGATTACGAAAAGGCTTTTGACTCGATAGAATACTTTGCCATCTTCGAAGCACTCAGAAATATCAACATCAATGAAAACTGAATTGAAATCGTAACAAAACATATATACACTAAAGCCACAGCAAGAATACACGTGGAAGGACAAATTTCACATATGATACGAATAAAAAGATGAGTGAGACAAGGAGATCCTATATCCCCCAAACTATTCCACGCAGCAGAAGAAGAAATTTTCAAGAAAGCAAAATTAAGAAATGGCATTGACATCGGAGAAAAAGAACTAGCTAATCTAAGATTCGCAGACGATGTCGTACTATTCACAGAAAACACAAAGCAAATGGAGAAACAACTAAATACCATAAACGAAGAAAGCAAGAAAGTTGGTCTAAAAATACACAGAGGAAAGACAAAATACATGACCAACTATAAAAACAAGTGAGGCATAAGGATAGAGAATGATGAAATAGAGAAAGTACAACAATACAAGTATTTAGGACAAACAACTTACTTACAAGAAACAACAAAACAAGAAATAATGACAAGGATTAAGTCAGGATGGAGATGCTTCGCGAAATATAAAGAAATTTTGCAAGCCAAAAAAATGCCAACAACGGTAAAAAGAAGATTATTCAATCAATGCATTCGCCCAACATTAACATATGGCTGCGAGACATGGTCAGTCACAAAAACCCTCCTCAATAAGTTAATATAAATGCAGAGGGCCATAGAAAGGAAAATGATGAACATAAAAATCAGTGATCCAATATCAAGTAAAGAAATAAGAAGCAAAACAAAAATCATAGATATCGAAAAATGGAAATGGACAGGGCATGTGGTAGGACGAGAAGATAACAGATGGAGGGAAGAGTGCACTGAATGGAAATCAGAGAGAGGCAAAAGAGCAAGAGGAAGACCACGTAAAAGATGGAAAGATGACATCGTTAAGACATAAGAAGAATACTGGTTGAGAAAAGCAAAAGACAGACAATATTGGAAAACATCGGCGAAGGGCTACATCCGACATTGGATGGACGCAGCCTGAGGTAAAGTTATACTTATTTTAACATCTCTCGTCCCAATGTTTATATCTCAGGACATGTACAAAGGGAGAAATTACCACTTAGAGCGTAAGGACTGGTACTTTCAAGTACTAGCACTACCTAACACCCGATTTATAATTCCCAGACAAGTTTCCAGTTGATGTAAATCCAATATCATGTGTATTCAACTCGTTGAAAGTTTGCCTGAGTAATGATTGAACTGTATTCTGTTGACAACAGGAATTTTCTACACTGGGGTTATCTTAGGTCCTGCCCTTGGATATGGACTGAGTTCAGAGTTTCTCAAAATCTACACTGATACTGACGTAGATCCAGACGAGTGAGTTTCTCCGGAAATCGTCCCCCCTCTCTCTCTCTCTCTCTCCCTCTCTCTCTCTCTCTCTCTCTCTC
>JAOWAY010049787.1:0-11832 GCA_028565895.1 Goniobranchus geometricus
TCTCTCTCTCTCTCTCTCTCTCTCTCTCTCTCTCTCTCTCTCTCTCTCTCTCTCTCTCTCTCTCTCTCTGAAAGGAAGTGTAATCACCATTTTAATTGCCACTCTGACACAACATTAAGCTGTAGCTATTCATGTTAATTTTCTTTTTAGATTATTCGTTGAATTTCATTTCCTTTGAGTACCTTTTAATTTTTTCTCTGGATCTATCTGTTACTAAGTTAATAATTTTATTTTATTTCAATTCTTTGACCTTCAGCTCTTGGAGAGGCCATCTTAAATGTTCTTGGCTGGCTGGTACCCTTCCTTGAACACGATTTGTTAGATACCTTGCCGTACACAGTGGCATCGACTCTAGCCATATTTCCACCAACTCTTCATAAGGACACCATTGACCTTCTTTGCAGCAGAATTCTGCCTATGACTCTAAGTACGTTATTTAGAAAAGACTCATAATTACTTGACAGATAACAAATAGGAGTCACTGATTCTAAAAGAAATATTGAACTCTTTTAACATTATGCCATTTTCCATGATTATGGTTTTGTTTAATTCAGAACAATTTATTGAGCAAAACCTTGCAATCAGTAAAAGGTCAGTTCTTGTGTTAGCCTACTCCAAGCATTGAATACAGTGTCTCTAAAATAAAAGATCATTGTTCAGTTCTGTGGATGTATTGAAATGATTTCTTGTATTATATTATTCGTTGGTCATTTGATGATTTAGTATGTCCTTTAAGCTCGGATTTGTAGAAAATTGAAAAGAACGTGGCTGGTTAGAGGTGATACTGACCTTTCCCAGACATCATTATATTGGGTTTGGTTCTTTTTATCCATTAATTTTAGATGTTTATAACTATCAAAAGGGTAAAAAAATGTTATCAAAAGGGACAAAAATCTTAAGATAGCGTTCTCTCTGCCAAGGTACAGATGCAGATGAGGAGCCCACTTATGCTAGTGAATCAGCTGCTGCAATTATAACCATGGTCTTCCAACACACAGAAAATGGAGGTATTGATTTAAAAAATTATTTAAAAGTAATTAAAAACCCTTATAATTCCTATGACATCTACCTAATTTGCCAGATAAAGCTGTTCAGAAGAGATCCAAATAATTTTTTTTTTTTTTTTTTGTTGCTTTGATATGGTTTACTTTTGTATCTGTAATTTTTTTGACAACTGACTGAAAGTCTTAGAGTATTTCTCTCTCTATATATACTGACTCAGGAAAATGAGATTACTTACTAACTGAAGGTCTTTCTTTGGCACAGTCATTCGACTTTGCAACCTTGGCAGTCTTTTAGATTTCGATGCGATAACTAAGCATAGCACAATGAAATTTAATGTAGGCCCACATAATGATTGCACACATTTACCCACAAAAGCATTTGTTTGTTTTCTTAAAATCTAATTTCAAATGGATAGACAATACACACACACACACACACACACACACACACACACACACACACACACACACGCATGTACATTCCCTTAAAACATTCATTTCCTCCTTCCCTGACCAAGTCTTGCTTTGATGCTAACAAGAACATGATGGTAGAAAAGGAGGAGGGAAAATGCATGGCAATAAATTGCCAAATGCGCAAATAAAATGGTGAAGAAGACCACAGCAAGTTGAAGAAAACAAAAGGAGCCTGTTTTGACAGATGAACCAATCATCCAGCTGGGATGGGATGATTACGTTGGAGTCAGTTCATAAAGCATGGATGGAAACAGGGTGGGCCCTGATTATGTTTGCCAACACAATCAACCAGTCATTGGGTGGAAGGAGAGTGTGAGTGAAGATGCTGGGTTGGTGATTTACAGCGCTGACTGCAATGTACAATGTACTAACTAAATGCACCAATGAATCTCCTTGGTCACTTTTTTACAGCCGATTGCACAAAGATCCATTCAAACCAACACTAGGAACTCATTTCATTGCTGCTGAATAAGAATGGCTATTTAGGCGGAAAATCGTGTGAATAGGCCATTTAGCTTTTTATTTTTACAGAAAAATTGTTTCTCTTACAAAACAGATATTTAGGCGAAATGGATAATTTTCCGGAGGACAATTCTAAGACACCCTTTTTCATCCAATTTTGTAAGGTGTCAGAAACTGTTGCAGGTTGTTGCTAGCCATATGAGCACTGACTATCACTGAGTGATCAAACTGTGACCACAAGCTGCCTTCTGCTTCAAGCATGATGTCGACAAATTTTTCTCATAATTTTGTTCTTAGCTTGTCAAAACTAGCCATCTAGGGACCGGTTATCACTGTTTTATCAAGTTGTAACTAAGGTTGCTCAAAACTTTAAGATTATGGATGCTATGTCCGGGATCCCCACAACAATAAACAAAAAGAGAATCTAATTGACATGCCAATTGATAAGTACCAAATCAGCAGCTTTAACACTTGACTAAACTAAAGGCAAAACTACAATGTACCACATTCAAACCTAGATTTCCACCTAAATTCCTTTTCCCCCAGCTCACTTAGAATCTCTTAGACTGTGGAACAGAATTCCTGATTCTGTCAGATACAGTGGAGATGTGGATTCCTTCAAACAGTCCCTCTACCACATTACCCTTAGATCAAAGTATCAATGGTTCTTTTTTTGTTTTTTGTTTTTTTGGAAAGGGGGGGGGGGGTTGAGCTTCGACAGTCATACTCAGTTTTACTGAGTCAGTCGAATTATTTGAAGAAGAAGAAGAAAGACCCTACAAAATTCTGTCCATTAGATTGGACTATGGCCTTATGTCTCTTGTGGTCGTTGTCTATTAGATGTCAAGATAAGTATATAAATGGCATGGATCTTCCATTTCTGGGGAGCCATTTGAAACAATTCATTTCTCATTATACAGGTTTTCCTTTTTCCTGCTGCCATCCTAATATTCTGATCTGTCTATTCAACATCCCATTTGAAAAACTTTCGCTCATGTCACTCTCTCTATGTATTTATTCATGTGTGTGGGCATGCTTGTGCGGGTTTATTCATGCATTTATGCTAAAATTAGGTATTTCTTTTACATTTATATTTTTGTATTCTTGTATAGCAAAGCACTTGGAGTCTAGATCTTAATTAAATTGTATTATGAAAATTCTATTAATTATTTGAATTTAATTTGTCTTTCCTCTTTTTTTTAAAACCAGCATTTCATTCACAAATCCTTGAGTGTTTTATGAGCATGAAAAAGAATGTCAGCAAGGTATGGTATTAGGTATTAGACATGTTCACGAATTTGATTTAAAAATCTGAAATTATTTTCATAATGCGAAGGAAGAAAAAATAAGAGCATGAGTTTCTGTCAAGAAAAAAAAGCTTTGTTTACATGAAGCAGTCTCATCACACAATGTTTTAATATGTAGATCTCTGAATAAAAAGATTAATAACTCACTCATTTTATTATTAAATATCTGAATGCTTTAGCTGGAAGTTAATTATTATTTTATCAAAATAAAGATCAAAGAACTACAAGATCTCAGTTGAAAATTAAGAGCCAAGTCTATCACTACACCTCTTGTAGCCTTGAAATAGGTTTTTATTATCATTCTTGATGTCATACAGGTTCTTTTAACAGATGACAGATTGAAAATCTCTATTGAAAATGATGGGCAAGTTACCTCACAACACTAAATTTAACCTTAAAATAGGTTCTGATCATCATTCTTGATGTCGTACAGTTTCTCATATTAGATGGTGGATTGAAATCTTAATTAAAAATGATAAACAAGGTATTTCACAGCACAAAATTATGTTTTGAAAAAAATATTTATCATTCTTGATGTTATACCGTTGCAAGATATTAGACGAAGATTAAAATGGTACTTTACAGGATATCTTGAGCATCATTGCTTACGGCCCCCCAGCTGCAAAGTTACCTGCTGCCCATCTCCTCTTTTACTACTGGCCACAACTCAACCCTGCATTAAGCGATCGCCGGGGCATTCATTATAAATATTGTGGTAAGTCACACAGTTTACCATATTTCAATTTGGTTTTTTGATAGTTTATCCAGTAATCATCCATTTGAAGAAATTTGATAGGAATGTGATTGATTTATCAGTTCTTAGTTGTCTCTGCCAAGTATTACCATCTTCTCATTACACAACCTGATATGAAAACTTTATCAATGTATTCATATGGAAATGTGCTGCTTATTTTAAAGTTCGTTTTTGCCCTCATTTTATTTTCGACCGAGCTGACATTGACTCTTTTCAAACTTTCATATCAAGTAGTGTTTATTTTTGGGTTTTTTTTTGTCATTTCAATGGTCTCAGCTTATAATCCCAATCATAACTAACCTCAGAAAAGTAGGTTGTTAGCTAGTCAGGCTGGAATTTTAAACATAGACCACTGTTCTCTCAACCTCCTACAGAGAAACTTGTGGTTTGTAAAGTTTGTACTATTCTTATTGCCTAACAATACATTCTTTCGTTTTTGGAAATGGCTTTTTGTCCTACAATAAGTAAGCCCATTTCAGTACACCTCTGTCTGCCTAAGGGCTTTGAAAGAAATACAAAACATTACATTTTTGAATGTTAACAATGAAATGTCGCACATGAAGGCATACAACTTAGACTGACAATGGGACCAGGCTTGGACCGGGTTGCAAGTTCGCTTTTTATTTGGGTATGGGCAATGTTTGTGTTCTATTCTGCCTGCAACTGCAAGGCAGTAAGGGAACCACAGTGTACCCATGTGGAAAGTGTTAACGGCAGTCTGTGTCCAGGACATCTGAACTTATTCTGATTTCAAAAAGACATATTACAAAAGCAGTGGAGAAGAATAATTGCCAGTCTCTTGAAGGAAGCATGTCCAACTTAAGGTCTCAATGCATGAGAAATCAATGCTCTGTTGTGTGAGTGACAAGTAGAAGATAACCATTTACCATATAAGGTGTGTGCCCTGAAAAGCCTTCTTATCGCTTGTAGAGATGATACAGATTTAACACATGATTGACATGTTAGTGAGAAATAAATCTTATTGGAGACATGATAATTGTTATCACTATAATGTGGTATCAATTAATTGAGTTCAGTATTGGAAGCTATTTACTTGTATGGATTATCCTTTTTGCTATTCATTTTCCATAGCAACTGCCTGAAAACATGATTTTCTTTTTTTATTTAGTTATTTATTTATTTATTTATTTATTTTTGCGAGGTAAGCATCGTTAGGTAGGCACTTCAATGTCACTTAATGATAAGCCAAATTTTTGAGGCAAAAAAGATATTGAACTTGATTTTATTTGAATTTCCTATCCAAACATGCAACATAAAGGAATGGAATTCACAGGTAATATGTACTTCAATTAAAATCATCGAAATGTTCATAATGCTTTAGGAGTGATTTGAATTAGGCTTTATTTGATTCAAGTGAAATGGCTTCAGATTCTTATGAGTGATCCCTTATCTAAACTAATTCTTGTCTTTATCTAATGATATGATTTTTATATGAGCCCACCAAATATTAAACACTTCTCTTTTTCACTTTTTGTAGTTTTTGTAGTAGCACATCTAATGTTACTTTGAATTCAGAGTGGGAAGCTTTGCATGGCATAAAAATAATTTCTTGATAATGCAACTTTACTTCAAGTAAAAAATAACGGTTTTGAAAAAAAATCTGCAGCCTGGCCTCCGGTTTCTTGTCAACGCAAAGGATGCATCAATGAGGGCAAATGTCAAGCTGTAAAGGTACAGAAATATTAAATATTTTATTACCTTAGAAATACCTTGCAAACAGTCAAAATCACAAACAAAATCAAATTATGCACAGAACCTCTATCTCCCTTTGCAACACTAAAAAGATATGTAAGTTAAAGATCAATGAGGATATATTAGTAATTTTAATAAGAAATGAAGATTTTTTTCGCTCAACTTGATTCACACCCAGCTCTGCCTCCATTTTTGTCTGCCTTTATTTTCCCTTGTTTATCTGTATTTGTATGTATCGACCTCAAAATATAACCCATTTTACAGATGTGTATTCATCCAGCTTTGGCCATCCACGCAGGGGAGTCTCCCCCACCTTTGTATGTATGTAGTGACTGTACAGAAGCTTTGAGAAAAGAGCAAGGAGCCTTTCTAGTCGACTTGCTGCTACCAATGTCTCATGTCTCAACTGTGTGTGAAAACAAGGTAGAGATGAAATATAAGTTAGCAAATCTGCTGTCAACTCTTCCATGAAGATGCTGTCAGCATAAGACATGTGAATTTTCCAGTTATATTTATAGTTATATTTAAATTTATCGCAATTAATATCACATCAATGACAGTCTGTTTTTCATGATTGTCAGTGGCTATTACAGTGCAATAACAAAAATACAAATAAAATAAATTTTGAATGATCTTGACTTAAAAAGTTGGGTGAATCAGCAAGTCATTACACAGTGATCCAGAGAGGCAGGCAAATTAACCCTCAGTTGCTCATTTGAAACTTTGGAAGATTCTTTGGTGAATCCTGCAATCTAATATTCATGTTTATATAAAGAATGGGGTGTTAAGTCTCCTGCTGGAAGCAATGATTTTACAAAAATTGAATTTCACTTTCCCTAAAGGGAGCATTTTAAAAATTGATCGCTCTGGTTACAAAGCCTACAGAATTTTAAATGTAAGAATTGAAAAGCAAAATTTGATCTTGAAACCTACTTCATGGAAATGTATTATCAAAGGTTCTGATCTTCATTTGTACTTTTGCCTTTTTCAGAATTGCAAATCATCACAAAACATTGCTGTTACCACCTGCTTTACCATTGAATGTGCAAGTTATAATGGGAATCGTCCAATCAGATATTGCAGTTCATGTCATGAGCGTCGTCATGGCAACAGGGGATCTCCCAATCATATTTACCACTCTAGTATTCCTGACATTTGGAGTTGCATGCCAGAAGTTCAGAGATATTTGATGGATGCTATTGTGAGGTAAATGGGGTCTGCAAGTTCTTCCATACTTTGTCTCTTTCTTTCAGTTATCAATTTATTTCATATAATCATCCCTATGCTAGTTTAAGACAAAAGAAACAGCCTAGGCATTCAGGATGCTGTTTCTGCCTCACACAACTACCAAAAACACCCCAACAAAACAAAATCAACAAACAAACCAAAAACAAGACACAAAAAATATGTCAATTTTATATCCTCCCCAAACTGATATGCTTTAAGAAACAAAATCACTTTTTATAGAATCCTCTTATTAATAGTCAACAATTTTTCATGACTTAAGATATTCTGATTGATATACTTTACATATTTTTTTCACGATCAAGTTTGTTGAAAGAAGCTCAGCCCATTGGTTCGAAAAGAATGGTTGAGATGGGAGAAGATGTACGTCGTGGTGCAGAAGACGAAGATGGTTTTGACATGGAAGATGCTGGAGAGCGAAAACTATTAAGCAGATATGGCATTTGGCTTCTGGTTGAATTGTGCAGTCCTAAAGAAGATATTCCAATAGTAAGAAATAGTTAATGTTTATGTTTTTTGACTTTCTCTATAAAATTCATTTTGAAAATTGTTCTCTCTTTAAAAGTCCTATAGTAGAAAATGGAATTAACTTCTCTGGCATGTAAGACTCCAGCTTGTTTGTTGCATGTCTTGGTGTGAAAAGTTCCCTTCTACATTTGTTTTGGAGTTTCCACTGTTTTTGTCGTTGTTTTTATGTTGTTAATATTTATGTTGCTTTTGAAAAAGAAATCTTTCCCTCAAACTGTTATAATTTTGAAAAATCGGTACAGCATCAATGCAGTGTGCTTTTGAAATGTTTTGTTAAGAGGATTGTACACTTTGTAATGGACTTTTGTTTTTACTTTTTTTCTTTTTTTCATAAATTTTACTTGGACTTGATTTTATGGAAAAAAAGTTCTATAACTCAACAAAGAAGCTGAACAGACTTACAAAATTAAGCTGGTAAATATTGAAACTCATGGACCAATATTTCATCAAATGAAATTGCATCACACTCTTGACCTGTGTATTAGAATTAGGCTTTAGTTAAATTCTTGTTAAAGATTTGGAAAACGTTAAAATTTTTTGTTTTGTTTATTGAGCATATGCAAATCATTTATCCATATCTTAGGTATAAACAGAAGAACTGTTAAATGGGTGTTTTTACTTGATTTTCCTGCACAAAAGTTTTTGTTTTGGGGTAAGTTCATTTATGCTTCTCTGTAGATCTATTCTGCAGCTTTTAACAACAATTTCTGAATCCAATCATACTAATCATGCAGAATATAAAACTTGCAATTAATCTTCTTTGTTTCTTGTCTTTGGGATATTTTTTTGTGTATTTTCTTTTCATTGTTTGTCCTTTTGGATTTACATGGTGGACCATAGTCCTTAAAACTTGACCACTTATTGTTTCTTATTCCAGCCTTTTCTTCCTGGGATGAAGTTTCAAAATTAGTATGTTTTAAACAAACGTGTTTTCACATGACCATCAGTTTTTGGATTGGTTAAATTAGGTCTTGGAAATGTTGTTCAAATTTATAGGGAGAAGAAGTTCTTTCATTTAAAAGGTGCAATAAATAACAATAGATAATTATTAGATTTGACAACCCTTGTCATTCTGAACTCTTCATCCTCACCTTTTTTTTTTTGTAAATTTTTTAGATGGTTCACATGTTGCATATAAACTAGATTTCTGTACATCCCAATCTTTTCTTCACTTTTCATGGCTGTTATAAACCCCAAAACATCCCGCTTTCATATACCTCAACAATTTTAAAATCATTTTCGTGGTTGGGCTGAAAAAAAGGGTTGCATCAAATATAATTTATCAGAAACATGCAAGTGAAAGTAAACTTCTAGCTTTCAAATTGACAAAAGGCAGAAGGCCATTTTATTGGGAAATTGGGAACAAAAAGTTTTAAAATGTATAAAGTAACAGCAACTTCTCCTTTGAACTCCTATTTTAACTACCGATTTTATCTTTGAACAACTTTGATAGTCCTCCCTAAAGATTTCCACAATATGGAAGGAATTGAAAAGCAACTCTCAGACAATATTGTTATTGCACTTTCCTTAAAGCCAAAGAGCAAATAGTAGCATAACAGCCTTAATGGATGAAACCAACCCATTCTGTAACTTTCCTTTCTTGTATGTGTTGTGGTCAAATCTTGTCAGGTTTTTGAAATTCCTTTGAAAATGTTGATTTTATATAACCGTTCATATAAAAGTGATGTTCTCAAAAAATTGTTGTGATGCCTTTTAATCTTTCCTCCTGATCAATTTTCTTGATCTTTGAAAATTGATCTTTCCTGTGAACCAGATTGCACGTGGCAACTCTTTTAAAAAAATTATTATTATTACTTTTAGAACTTTATTGATTTATTACAGTGGTAATGATAAATCTTCCTTTACTGTGTACTTAATGACTCTCTGCGTTCCAAGTCAAAAGCTACAGGATCTAATGGATTTGATATTACCAATTCACAAACCAAGGTGTCCATTGCTTGAGTGGTCTTCTGCAATGGTTCTGCCATTCTCTCAATCTATGATGATTGTTTTTCATGCACCAAGGGATTTGAATGAAGTAACCCTCCTTTTAATAAACCTACTTAGAACAAAATTTGGTAACTTTGTTTTTAAACAAATGATATTGAAACCTTTGACAAACTGCTTTTCAAATGCCTTATGCCTAATTTTCTGGGAATTTTTTTTTTTTTTTTAAACAAATACAACAGCTCATATTGCCACTTTGAAAAAATGTGGATTCATTGTTGTTATTGCATGATATTATAACGAAGTTCACATTATCTCTTTAACCTTTTTCACCACTAACTATGGTTTGTCAATTTTTGAATTCTTGTGAAAGCGCAACGCTTTTAAATGGTAAGCTCTTCTTCATACTTACAAAGGAGTCAATTACTGATATTATCTTTTATAAATGAAAAATCATGGAAGGTGATTTGTTTCAAGTCATGGAAATAGAACAAAGAAAAAAATGGACATGAAGAAATAACTAAGATGACAAAAGGAAGGTTTTGGAAGAACAGATAAGGGAAGTCTCAGGAAAGATCTTGCAGAAATATTACAGTTTTTAAATCTATATTAATCTTTGGGTTTTTTGTTGTTTTTTTTTTTATAGGTAGAGGCTTCATGGCTAATCCCCAACATAAACGTACAGGCTTGTAATGTAGGAGAGGTTAAAATAATAATTTTCATTGCTTGAGTTGCTGCTCTCCTTTAGAGACTTAAGTATCCCTGGATACCTTCTTTTCAAGAAAATTTGTCAGCTATGAGCTAATGGGATGTATTAAAAATTTTCCCTTATACAGGAAGTCCTTGGGCGCCTTTTGGGTATGTTGTTCCAATGGTTTGATGCCACTGCATATCTTCCAGATGGTGAGCTTACTTAAAACATAATTGAGATGAAAATCTGAAACATTTGGACTAGACTTGATGCAATTTTGAGAAAAATGTTATCATACAATGCTTTTCTGAAAATCATAGAAAGTATGAGGATGCAAACTTACGTTTCCCTGCCCATTTCTTTCTATAGAATGTATTTGAGAATTTTTTTCTGCATTTGTTTTCTTTTAATAGAACAATGATGTCTTTTATATTAATTTTTTGTTTTTAAAACATTCTTCTCTGTTTTGTTTTCCAGACAACATAGGCAATGCCTTGGAAAGGTTGAAATCAGAGGTACTTTTTAATTTAGGTTATGTTCATGTAGTTGTATGTTGAATATTTGACATGGATATGAGTCAATGAAGATTTGTTTGTCAGCCTTTTTCCACTTTGAAATTGAAAACAGATTACTTAAGCTTTTGAATGATGTGAGACAGAAATGACAAGTGTAATGGCGTGAGAAGGTCTTCAACTTATGGAAAATTAATCTTGAAAAATAAAAACATTGTCTCGTGAAAATGTAACAGGAGAAGCAAAAAGGTGGCTTCATCACTCTGTTGAGTATAGAGTGATTGTGGAAACTCTTCCCTTCCTTACATTCTTTCATGTTTTCCTATTAATCTTGAATCAATTTAAACATTCTGACAAAGACTAGTATTTCTGGTTTTGATAATCAAAAGGGCACAACGTTAAAAGGTATTTGAGTGGAGATGGATAAAGTGATTGTGGATTTGAAGGTGTGACAAGGATTAAAAAGTGTCCATCCTATTAACGGCTGTTAAAGTTGTAGATAGTGTAATTATTGAAACCATAGGCATAGAAAGATAGTCAGTCTGGATTTGAAATTCTAAGGGAGACAGCACTGCTTACTTTATCCATGGCTGTTGCAGATAGAGGGTGGGAACAGGTGGGGCTCGTCTGAAAAGTACAAAATAAAGATTCTCTTCTTTTGGATAGTTGGCTAGAATAGTCATTTGCTCACAAGCATAAAGTTTTCAAATGTTCTTACACCATCAAATACATTTAAATGAATTTTTGAAGCTTGGATTATGTGATAATTTCTATAGACAAAGATTTTTTTTTTCACCTCTTCCTAAAAGCAGGGGAATATTTGCACGAAAAAAAAGGAGAAAATAATGATGATAATAGGTATATACATTGTTTGCTTTCCCTTTAAGAAGGGGGTCTGGACCTGGAAAGTCAATATTAGACCAAAAGATCAATTTTGGGATTTTTATGTGTTAATAGAGAACAATTATTTCTCCTGAAGATTCAGGTAAATTTGGGTAGATTTGGTGCATATTTTATTTAAAAAATTTTTTTTTAGATATGGATGGTTCCCTGATTTGTATCAATTTTGGATAAGATCACAACTTTGTCTCTAAAAAAGTGCCTGAACACGCCTTTCATAATGCCTTTAAGCCGTGTGTTTGGTATCTTTTCTTTGCTCCTACACTCTTCCTCCATTAACAACAAAGTTGGAGAC
>JAOWAY010049898.1:0-11830 GCA_028565895.1 Goniobranchus geometricus
ACAAACACACACACACACACACACACACACACACACCCACATACTTTCCCAACTCTTTCTTCACTTCTCTCCAGTAGATGACATTAATTTTACATTTCTTTAAATACTTTTCAATCTGAACCTTCTTGATGCTGAAGGTATAAACGACTTACGATATCTTTCCGTTATTGTCGTTTATTGTATTATTCTGTTACTTTTATTTGATCTCAAAAATTCTTTGTTTAAAGGATGAGGTTTGTCTGTTATAATGTTTTCAGCTTTAGTCACAATATACTTTTCATACTTTCATACCAATACTCTCAAAAGAATTTTTACAAAAAAAAACAACAAAACAAAACAAAAAAAGAATTAAAAATCTCCAATTGAATGCTATGAATGTACAATGAAAGTAAACAATAATCAAAATGTTGTTTCTATAGAAAATAAAGGTAATATAGTATCATCCATGCTATTGTTTCTGTTCTAGGTACGATTTTATTCCTATTTTCTGTACAATTTGATTTGTTCCAGAAAACATTGGTGCTCAAGTCACATGTTAAGTTTTATTATGAAGATATACAATGAAGATCACCAGAGGGCTTATTTCTAAAATTTTTACATGATACCAAATCATATATCAAAACTGTATTATCCATTTCAAGTAGGACAGTCCTAGAATGATTCTTTATGTAAAATGATTCAAATCCAAAAATGACGGACATACATGTATCCTATTTACCAGTTTTGTAAACATGAAATTTTAAACATTATTTAAGTTTATTCAAAATTTAATCGGATCACTCTTTCTTTCATCTCTCCTTTTGCAGCTCTCCATGAAACCCAGTGGTCCAAAATGATTAATTTTTTGAACATTAAAGGGCTGGATCTCAAATTCCAATGCTTGAATCACTTTACTGTTAAACAGAAACCACATCATATTGTAACTCAAGTCTTCTTTTTTAAGTTTCTTACGATAAAGAGCGATCTTAAATTTAAACAACAAAAACATACATAATGAAACGATCCATTGTCAATGGAAGTTTGTCTTGGCACATAGCATAAACATACCATAAACATATAATACTAGAGGATATCACAATTTCATATGATTGTTTTCTAGACAAGCGTAATATTCTTTCCCATACATTTGCTAAATACTACCACAGATCCTTATATTAATTATATCATACTCCTAGACACTACGAAGCTGATGTGAAAAAAAAAAAAAAAAAAAGAAAAAGCCTGAAATAATTTGTTACAAACATAGAGCCTGTACTGGCCTTTAAGCAGAAGATTGTTGTTTAGAGTTTCAATTGTTGGTATGGTAAATTCAGATTTTAGCCTGAGATGGCATCAGCTACCATGACCCAAGGCTCCAGAAATTCCCAAAGGCCTAAATTATATTAGCATTCCCGTCAAAGAAAGAAAAATTGCAACAGTTTCGTGAGCATGTGATAATACAAAGAGAAGTTTTCAAGAATTTAAAAACAACATATGATTAACTTTGCAAGCAGTCAAGATCAAGACATAATTTGCAAAAGGTATTACTGCTCACAACTGCAAGTCTTTATGTATGTCCTTTTATTTGCTCATTCGTCCTTCCTTTCTGGTGGCTAATGGTCTGTGGTTAAGTAAAGAATTTTGTGTGATACAGGGTCAAAAAGGTGTTTTTAATTTACATGAGTCAGGGTTTTCTTAGCTCCTGATGCTGTATGCAATGCATTCCAGTCTGACAATGTTTTTTTGGGAAAAGCAGTGCTTGCAAGAATTAATTTCTACAAATGGCAAATGAAACTTCGTCCGATGATGAGCTCTTGTTTTATGAGTCACATTTTGCTGTGTGATGCAATGGGGCATTGTTATTGCTGCCATGGATTATTTCATGGAAGAGTTTATTCTAGCATCTTCACAGCATTTTTTTACAAGGGTTTACACCGGAGATATTTGATGGCATTGCAAACACACAAGCAACATGGGGTGGTCCTTTTTTGTAAAAAAAAAATCTTTTGTGTTCCAATTTGGCTTAAACTCAGCATTACATATTAGATAATCTAAGCACGACCCCCCTGACCCTCACCTCCTCCTTCCATACACTTCATTCGACTCATCCCTTCATGAGAATGAAAAATCTATAAGAAGCCATACAATGTTACAGCCTTATGCAAGAACAGAAGAATACTGCAAATCTTTTGTTCTCACAGCATCACAGATTTCAAGAGGAGAGTACTTACGGGGTGTCACAATACTAAATATTCTGAACCTGTGTCGTGAATCATATCATATTATGTTATGTTAAATGTACAAAAATAGGATTACTTTGTTACACTTCATATGTCATGAATACTAAGGAAATGAATATACAACAATGATTATGCAGTTCGCTTCTGCAGGTATGAAAGTTTTTGTACATATTGTGTTTGTATAGATGTGTTGTTTTGAATTATGATTGTTGTGAAATGGCATTGAATCTATGAATTTCCTTTTCTAGGATTAATAAAGTTTACTTTATCTCCGCTTCTCACTGTCTGTCTGTCTGTCTGTCTGTCTCTCTTTCACTTGCACACACACACACACACACACACACATATGCACACACCTACAGACTTTAAAATGTTTATATAAGTCATAAACAATTCTAGTAAAACAACGGCACCACTCAATGATATTATTGATATACATAAAAAGATATTCAAGTTCTATACAGTATATGCAAATTACGAAAGCTGGTAATCTGTTTTCAGGTTGACAATTCAGCAGAAAAAGTAACACAGAACATTAACTGCGAAAAAATAGAGGATTTACAGTACATGTGAACAGTTTATGCCTTTACTCGGGACCTGGCAAAGTGGTTGAGTGATCAGAGGAAGTCAGATGACATATAAACGTCAAACTAAATGCATCAGCGTATTCTATGATCTCCTTTGTTGAATTTGTGTATAGCCAGATTATCTACAAAATAGTTGTATTATCTCTTACTATTTACTATTACTTATATTTTTTCAGTGACATTGATATAATAAATTTTGACTAGTCACCACGAGCAGGCCAGTCAAGTCAAAGGTAAACAAATGATGAATATAGGAAAAGGCCTATATTACATCTCATACGATTGCATTGGTAATATTTTGTTAACATATTCATCTCCTTCTATGGGAGAGCAATGTCTGATGGATGACACAAACCATAGGCCTAGGATTGAATTTTATTCAAATTCAGGGTTGTGCCAACCTCTAAAAAGTTGAATTTTTTCATACAGTATATACATATGTATAAACTTTTTTGGCAGCGTGGCTGTGGGGTCAGGGCGCTGGACATGTAACCACAAGGTTCTGATTTTGAAACCTGGCCACAGGGTGTCGCTGTTTAGTCTTTGGGAAGGACTATTTATACATATTTTCCTCACCCACTCAGGTGTTATTGAGTACCTGATCACAGGCAGAGGAGGATTTGTCAATATGCGAGAGCAGGTGCACCTGTACAATGCTGCATCTCTTGATGCTCTGCATAGAGTTGAGAATGCATTTGGTTGGAAAAGGCCTCTCTGGGAACATCTGTACCGCGCTTTGAGCAAAAGGTGGGTTTGGTGCTATATATAAATGCTCTCAATAAAAAAAAAAAAATCCCAAGATACTAGTGCATAGGATTTGAGTGTCTTAGTGCTATCAGATAGGACCAAACTCTCAAGGAAGATCCCATGCGCAAGCTTCACATGTAAGTGAACTGCTTCAGATCTATGGAAATCATCTATGAGTAGGATGACAGCTGCTACCTACCCACGCAAAATTTATTCCGACCACTCTTTCTTTCATCTCTTCTTTTCCAGCTCTCAGAGTCCAAATATCAGATCCAACGCTATGATAGCACAGAAGTTTTAATAAAAGGGTATATCTTATCTTTTTATTACAGTGAAGAGTAAATTTCTAGAAAATATTACATGTATTTCGTACCTAGTGTATGATTATGAAAAATATAGCATGATACTGCAAATTATTGTAAAGTTTATGATTTACAGTTTTCAGAGTTACAGTACAGATAATTTTTCACAAACATTATAATCCTGAGCAGAATGGGGGTCTCTCTGATGACTCTACAGTGGATCGAACAAAGCAAGGATTGAAATTGGCAATCTCTCAGTTTACAGGCAAATGTTTAAAGGCCATTTGTGTATATCAAATGAGAGGACTTGAACGAATGTTTTAAAGAATGATTTTATGAAATGAATATTAAGGAAAATAAAAAAGAAAAGGACATACAACTTCTCTTGACACTTTGTACATTTTCAACAATCAAGTGAGAATTTAACAAGTTAAAAGTTTCACTGATGATCTGTACAATTTTTTTAATCCGTTTTTTTTCTTCTTGAAACATCAGTGTCATTGTGGAGAAAAACAAATTGATAATGTAGAGAAATTAAAGAAACGTACAATAGATCGATTTGAAAAAAAATGGGATACAAAAAACCTTAGGATGGGTGAATAGCTGTATCCCAACTTCGCATTCAGCAATGAGAAAAGTTGACCACTAAATTAGTTGATGAAAGTTAAGTAGAAACAATAGACATGAGATCTACTGAAAGAATCCTCCCCCTTCCCCATCCGCCGAAAGTGTGAAAACAAAAAGAAAAGCCAAAGAATTCCAAACTAAAAATTGCAAGCAATTAATGCACACATAAGTCATGACAAAATTTTTTAAAGCTTGCACAATAATAATCCTAACTAATCTTACAGATTCAGCCTTTACAGGTTAAAGTAAAGGTGTCATTTATACAGCGCATGCTACACAGCGTATTGATGCTCACGGTGCTTTACAATGACATTTTACTCCCCTGACCAACAGCAACACAGAACATGTAGAACAAGGCTTGCAGACTGTTGGGTGCAAATACATTTTTCAAGACAGAGACAGTGATGACTTAACAGCCAGGTACTCATTCACACCTGAGTTGAGTGAGGTAAGCGAAGGGAAGTGCCTTACCTAAGGACACAGCACCTGTGACTCTGGGGTAGCTTGCGAGGCTCAAACTCAAGCGGTCACAAACGCATGTACTGACCAGGTTAACAAATCACTTTGAAAAATGCCCCAAGAACTTTACTGATCCTAAGATTTTAATTCTTATCGTTCAATTAACTTATTATGTGATTAAAACAATAAAGTGTTTTAAATAAAAACAGTTTAATACTGATTTTTTTTCTCACTTTCACATACCTAAAGAGCAGGTAAGTAATCATTGAAAAATTTTGTTGAAAATTATTTAAAAAAAAAAAAAAAAAAAGGCTGAGATTTCAAAGTGTAAAATGCAAATATCTTAATGATGTACACAATATTACAGTCCTGTATTCAAAATGCAGATCTAGCTCTGATTTCACGAATCAGTCTACACGTGGAATCTATCATGAATATAAAACAAGCTTTTGAACAACAGATACGATCGAAAAGTTATACGCCTATTCAAGATAAGCTCAGTTTTACATGCAATGAGAAGTTTTCAATGATGTTGTATATACACTCTTCAAATAAAATATTTTTACCTTGGTAATAGTGGTTTGGCGAAGTTTAAGTTATTTCTAAAGGTAAGATCTGTATGAGAACAACACATTATTTGTCCTATCCTTCACAAAATCCCAGAAATATATGACCAACAGGGCTCAGGTTTGGTCTATGAGTATAAGCCCCTGCAACTGACCTGAACCATGGCTAGTCAATTTCTTATCAGAATCACCTTGAAGCATGTTCAGCACTGACTTTGCACAGTGTGGAGTTGTTTCACTTGACTGAAAGCATGGCTAGATATGTCTCTCATTCTAACATCCTGTCCCATTCTTTTTTTTTTAAAACCACACATGGATTTTTAAAATAAAAAAAACACCGTTTATAAACAGATCAATGTTGATCATCAATACAGAAAAATGGTCCAACAATCCCGTAAAGGCTTAACAATCATGCTTATCATGCTTTTATTGAGGCCATTTCAATACAATGTTTCAGCATTGACCAATGGAAAACATTCTTCTGGCTCTCACCATTAACTTTTGTTTACAAAATGTTTCATTTGAAAATTGGGTTTTCATGATTTTGATACAAAATGATTTGTATGTTAAGAGCTTGAATGGTAGTACATCAAAAATGTACCTCTTTGGCATTCTTATAAAGCTCTTTACCTTACGCAATTCATTGTATATTGGATAATATTAGTTTTCATGTGAGCAATCGAAGGCTTAGGGAGTTGTGATGTATAAATCAGCCACTTAAGCCATTGCAACAAGAAGGCAAAATTCCTCAAACGTCATTGATTACCTTGGGTTTAAAACTACAACAATAGAGAAATGAATCCATCAAAACTTTTAAAAGGCCACAGCCCAAAGAAATGAAAGTTGAGTAAGGAATTAAAGAATTCTGTTCAGTGCTATGTTTGCCAGTGTCAGGAGGAGCAAAGAGGGAATGCTTGTTCGCTTGCTTCGATGCAAGTACGATAATTAATGTTAAAAAAAACTGACTTCTGCACTAAGAGAAGTGTTGTATGCTCGTTTTGAAGCGTGTGCAATCTGCAGCTTTGCTTGTTAAGCAAGAGGAATTGGAGGTTCATTCCATTTTGGGACTGAAAGCAAAAAGTGGTTCAGATTTAGTCTAGATCTAGATTCAGTGTTGAAGCTGGAAAAGAATCCTTGTGTCATTTTATGCAAGTGGCTTTTTAGAATGGACATTGAGCCAATACCAATCATTTCAGTAGTCTACACAAAAAGTCAGCAATATGGGATAAAAGAATGAAAGTTCATGCAAACGGCATTGCTGGCTATTTTTTCTAAAATGAAGTTGAATATGCTGAGAATCTATTTTGTGTCTGTGAAAAAGGTGTAGTCCTCATGACCCCAAATCATTTTCTTCACTCATCTTTTGTCTTCAGGATACTCGTAGACTTTCACACCATCATAAAGAATTCCATTATGTCTCTGCTTAAAAATAATTTGTGCCGGGAAAATAAAGTTGATCAGCCAATAATCACCAAAAACTAAGCGAAAGTTATCACTTGTTGAAGTAGTGACTCGCATATCTACCTGCTTTGCGACTTCATAAAGAGTTTTTCCCATAGCAACAATGCTGATCTGAGACAAAAAATAAATAGTACTGATAAGACCGAACACAATGAGCATATGAGAATGAAAAGTAAGGATCAAAAATTGCCATGATACTTCTCCGCATAGAAAGCGAATCAATGTGTATGGCAAAGCATAGTGAGCCCACCATACTGCCCCCTCAAGGCTTGACAAGTAGTAAACGGTCATTGGAAAGCCAAGGGCACATACCCACATTGTGAGGAAGCAAAGGACAATAAAATACCTCTGGTTATAATGGCCAATACAGTTACCAACTAAATAACAATGATGATCACGTCTGAGAATGCAAGTTTTACAAAAATTACAGTGATGAGATCGAGGTGGTTTGTACCTTTCACAAATATCACAGAACTGCCACCTGAGGCCATTTTTGTCTGACTTGTCCAGCCTAAGGGCATGCCCATTTTCTTTTACAGTATTGGGTGGATTCTCAAACCAATTGTTGGATTCCACATCTGGTCTGTCCCTCATATCAGGAAGATAGGATGAGTAGCAGATTGCACATAGCCAGTTAGCTTGGGTCATGAGAAAGAGATAACATACACAAATCTTCATATAATACTGTGTCATATCGCTGAAGTCAGCCAAAATGTATGGAATGAGGTAGACCATGGTCATATAGAATTGTGTGATGCCTTGAAATTGAAACCAAAATCGAGCAAAGATTCTTGTTTTGTTATCTGAAGCTGGACGTTTGTGATAATGATCTTGTAATTTTTCCATCAGCGACTTTTCCCCAGGATTTATATCTCCATACATTGATTTCCCATCAGTGATTTGTTTGCCGTTTGAACGTTGTGTTGTTTTCTCTAGTATGGAGCGGGTATATGAGTTTTGACCAATCTGTAAAAGGGGAAACAAAGGAAGAAAATGAGAAAAAGGGTTTGCAATTTTATCTAAGATTTTGTATCTTCCAATAGTAACATGAAAATGTGAGACAATATCTACGAGATTAAATTCCTTTGAGATGAAATGCTTTAAGAAGATATCAAGAATACCTTGGCTGAAAACAGAACCAATGAGTATGTATTATTACCATCATGAAAACATTTATATTAGTAGTATCACCACCATCATTATCATCATCAATAATATAATGACCGTTGTTGGTCTAGTGGCTTTTCACTCATGTTTTCAAAACCACTGTCTTCTGTTTAAAAAACTTGTATCCTATTGACTCAAAAGAATAACTATAACTCTATCACTTCAACTCTTCCCCTTCTGTGTGAGAATGATGATTTGTGATCATTATAATCTCGTCTCAATGAGGCATTAATGAATTTCTATGGCAGCAAGGATGAGGTCCTTGATAGAAATCAATGTTGATAGACAGTGCTAAAAAGAGGAATAGGTCCCATCACTGATAATTGGTTAAAGCTGTTGACATGCTGTTGAAAATTGAATAGGTCTCATTCATTAACATTATTCAACAAAAACAATAAATCTAAAAAAATATTGTTCAAACTTTGATGATAACTAGCAATTTCAATCATGCATGTCTCAAATAAAATGTTGTTTCACTAGTAACATTATCCTTTATTGTGTAAAAATATGCTTCAATTGCATATGAAACATTCTCAAAGGAGTTCTTTTAATATCTCAATCATGACTTCTATGGCATTTGATAAACAACATTGAACTTACATTTTATATGGAAAGGTTAGTCTTAAAATGTCCCACTGTAGATATCAACGTAAATAATTCAGTGCAAGAGAGATTATGTTTGGTAAAGAAATGGGGATTCTGAAACAAAATGCCCCCTTTTTTTTGGTCTAGTTTATTTAGTTCAGTTTCATTTGCCATGTTTTGACGTGTAGTGACAGCACAGCTGTGGGACCAAAGCCTTTGACTTGTAACAGAGAAGCTCTGAGTCAAGGCTGGGCCATGCCCTGCTCTTTAGTCCTTGGGAAAGACTTCACATATTTTCCTCACCCCTTTTAGGTGTTATTGAATACCCATCGATAGGCAGAGGAAGATCTTGTCAGTATGCAAGACCAAATGGGCCCGTAAAATGGTTGCATCTCTGTATATTCCACGTAGAGTTGAGAAGATATTTGGTTGCAAAAGGCCTGCCGAGCAACACTTGCACATCGCTTTGAGCACATTTAGTGGATTTAGTGCTATATAAAAGCTCTAATTTTAATGTTTTTTATGCTGTTCAGAATATGCAGAAAAAGATGTCAGATTTTATAATGCTTCATCAAAAATACTGCTCAAATAAAATAAATGGTTGCACCATCCTTCTTTGAAAGGAAGGTGAATAGCAGCTTCATCTTTGTCTGAATCTGTGTCATGCATTGTTCAAAATTTCATGTTTATCTTCATTGTCAATTGCATTGCTGCATATGATAATAATGATATGCTTTAATAATTTACAACTTATTGAGGTTAGGGTATTTTTCTTGAATTTTCTGCCTTTGAATGATCTTCAATCTTAAAAAAGATGTTTAACTCAACCTAATCATAAGGTATTACTCCTTGTTTCCTCAACATTTGGTGCTCGGGCCTCAAACAATTTACCTGGGATTTCATCTTGTCCATTTGTTTGGTTTCCATGAACTTTGGTTGCTCATCACAGTAGTCCTGATTTGCTGCTTTATATTTCATTCCATTGAGGAAAGACTTTCTTTTTATTTATTTTGAGTTTTACTTGAGAAGGAAGGTTAGAGAAGACTGATGCTAACGGACTGTCAAATGCATTAGCTTCATCTTTAGCACCTTGCATGCTAGTTTCATTAATGTTAGGAATTCCCATGTTTAATTAATTTTTTTGATTCCTTTCTTTGATGTAAGTATCTTGTTATTTCTATCATTTTAAAATATTTTCTTAGCGTAATCTGCATGACTTGACCTACAAGCTTGTTGCCTTGCTTTTTTTATTTTTCATTTCCGAGTATTTCTCTTTCAGATTTTATGAGGAAAGTGCTTCAGAAAAACTCCTGAGGGAAACCTTAACCTCTGACCCTTATCAGGCATGCAAGGCTCCAGCACAGTAATAGCACGTCATAGACGGGGCCCTAGTCAGAAAAATGACTCATTGCTTTTGACACATCCCTCCTCCCATGCACTGCACTACATTCAATTGATGAAAGCTTTGAAAGAGATGCTACATTACAAAGTGACATAATAATAATGATGATAACTAAACTTCTGTAGCTTTTAATCCGTCATATATTACATAAGGCATTAGAAAATTTGAAAAAAGAATGATTGCTTGTTCGGAAACCATAATGCATTATTGTGCAGCAAAGTATTAGCAGCGCTACAGTATTTTCATTTAATGAAATGAGGACTCAAATTCATAACTTTTCGTCCTGTTATCATTGATTAGAAGTAATGACAAGACAACTAAGTGACAGAAAGCATAGATATATGGCAGCATGGCTGTGGGGACAGGGCTTTTGGCTTGTAACTGTGAGGTTCTGAGTTTGAATCAAAGCTGCACCGTGGCACTGTTTAGTCTTTGGGAAAGGCTATTAACATGCTCTTTCCGCATCCCACTCAGGTGTTATTGAGTGCCTGACCATAGCCAGAAGAGGATCTTGTCAGTGCTAGAGCAAGTTCATGTGTAAAATGACTGCATTTCTGAAATCTGCACGTGAGTTGAGAAGGTATTTGGTTGGAAAAAGGACTATTGGAGGACACCTGTACAGCATTTAGAGCCTATTTAGTGAATTAAGCATTATATAAAAGTGTCGAAGGTCAGCTCAGATATGTATGTTGCTGCTGTTGTTGCTATTGTTCCAGCAGATCTCGGGTTGTAGCCCTTTGTCTTAATGTCATCTTAAGGTAAAAGAATTTACAGGTCTGATGTAGTTGAAAAGGATGTGAATAGAGCATATTTTCAATTGATGGGACAGGTGGAAGGAGGGACATTCTTGGTTTATCTAGTGCTGCACAATCAAACATGATGTAGTTGGCTGTCTCATAGGGAGCTGAGCATAGTTGACATGTAGTTGCGTGTTGGGGATTTATACGGTACAGGTGCACGTTTTGGGGGGCATGTCCTGTCCTCAAGCTAAAAACAGTGGTCTGGTCTTTCGCGTCAAGGCTTTGATGTTGTCTTTTGGTCTTGGTTGACATATATGATGGTAAAGCCGTCTTCGTGTTTTCCCAGATCCCATTTGTTCAGCCATTCTTCATTTACATTTATGTTGATGAGACTGCACATAGTTTCATATGGTACATTTGGGGTTGGTTGTGGAAGAGATGACCCCTTTTTTTTCAAGTTTATCAGCCTCTTTGTTTCCCCAAATTTGTGTATGTCCTGGTATCCATTGGACGACTGTTTCTATATGGGTTTTTTTTCAGATAGCATTCATGCTAGTGAGCAGAAGTTTGATCTCATTTGAAGTATTAAACCTGTCACCCATTGCTCTTAGGACAGATTGTGAATCTGAAATACAACTTTGTTTGTTGGTTTGACAGCAACATTCTTGAGGTAAAGGTCAAGTTTCCATTGCTGCAGCTGATGCTTGTAGCGCTGCATCACAGTTGGAGCATGTCATTCTACATGAATCATGGATGCGACTTGAGATGTTGTTTGGGAATATCAGAACAATGCCATAGCAGGCACTGTGGGTTGTTTTGAATGCCGATCCACCTGTGTAAATGAGGATCCAATCCTCAGATATGTATAAGAAACAAAAACTTTTCTAAACAGTAAACATGCAATATTTTCTGTTGAAACCTAAACTGGTAATTTCTTTTACCAACAAACATACCTCTTGGTTATCATT